>CAJFCO010000431.1:864012-914558 GCA_904066015.1 Synergus gifuensis
TTTTTTATTTTACATTTCTAGGGGGGAAAAATCCTCCCCTTGGTGCCCCCTTAGCTACGGTCATGGATTATCGACGGCCCTGAGACTACCATTGGTCAAAATTTGGCGCGCGATTCAAATTTTAGCCAACGACAGAATTTCTCCAACAGAAAGTCAGTGAGCAGTCTCAGGGCCGTCGATAATCCATGACCGTAACCAGGGGTGGCACCAAGGGGGATTTTTCCCCCTATAAATGTAAAATAAAAAATATTTCTTGTCTTCTGTTTTCGTCACACACTTTTCATACGTAAAAAGTCCTCTAGTTTTACGCGTAACTTACCAACCCTGATTCACGTGGTGATGTTTTTACATTTTGTTTATTGTGTTAAGTTCATGCAATTTGTGTACATATTTTGACAGTTCTGATATAGAAATGTCTCAAAGCAAGTAACAATTGTAATATGCCGATTTTGCATAGAACCTTTATAATAATTAATTTATACATCATCTTTTTACCCATCAACCACAAAATGTTTTAATCTCAATAATCTGAACCAAAGATCTCAACCACCTAAAAATTCAATTTCCTTATTTTGCTCAAGAAGTATGAAAAACATTAAAAGTAGATATATTTTCGCAACATATAGGAAGTCTTTCTGTAAATGATAGTGTGCCTCAGAGTGTTAGAATATGTAATTATAATGATTATAATATTTGTTGAATAAAATGGGGAAATCGAATTTCGAGGTTAGAACATTCCGATTTTTAAGCTTTTGTAGGAATTTTTTTGAAAGGGAAAAAACGATTAGAATTAATTGAAACTTTCAAGTCATCTTATACATGTTTTCAATAAAATTTCATAATTTTTTAACCATTTTTAATCAAAATCTTCAAAGTATAAAAAAAAACTATTTTTTGAACCTTCTAATGTGGTTTCCTCCCTTAATTTGAATTATTTAAATCTAAAAGTCTTCCTTTAGCACACATTCGTTTTACATATTATATTTAAAAATATTATTTTCTTTATAGAAATGAGTACCCTTAACGAAAGTGGATTGGAATGCTTTTGGGGAAATTTGAAGGACCATCCAAAATGTCCACATGGTATAATATTATTTCCTCATAAAAGAAGCTTTGTAGCGGTGACAATATGCAGATCCCAAAAATATGGCGTTTTTAAAATATATTTCATGTAATTCCCTTTATGATTAGTTTAAAATGAATGAACGTATCTGTTACAGGTCCAACTTTATTATTTGGCAAATATATTGACGGCGAGTTGAAGAAATTCTATGCTTGTTCTGCTATGAGAGATTCAAGACTGTGCAATTCTTTTACGCAACCAAACAAGGAAGTAACTAAACGTCAGCCGAATTATCAAAAGTCAGATGGGAAAAAAGTTTTAACTTCTTATAATCATGAGAAATTGTATCTTCGCTTAAACCAGCTTATGTCTAGTCAGATAAACGATAGAATTTATTGTCATAGTTGCAACATACTCATTTTAAGTTCAGAAGTAATAAAGCATAAAAATCATGATTTACAAAAAGGTTTAACGAATTATCAAATGACTCACCCCACGGAATTTTTAAAACCTTTAAGTAATGCAAAGAAAGAAGCTCAATATTTCTTTTCGGAGAAATCAACAAAAGATATCGCTCAAATGTTACTAAAGCTGAAAGCTAAACACGTTTTGTGCATTGGTGTACCTCGATTGTACGAGTACATTTTACATCATTTTGGAAATGAAATGACGTGCCTTCTTTTGGATTTTGATGCAAGATTTGTAAGTATTTTTTATTTTAAAAATGTTGGATCCGAGTTCAACATCAAAATTTGTAGCGCTATTCAGTTTATTAAATAGAATTATGGATATAAAGCGAAAAAGTGTCTAATATAATAATTAAGTAATCAAAGATAAAAAAAAGTAAAATTAATTAATGAAATAATAATGAATATTTATTGCTTCTTGTTACAGCATAATTTCTTTGGACCATTAGATTACGTGTGGTATAATTTATTTAATCACCATTTCTTCAACGACGAGTCCAAGCAAATATTTAAGGACTTCGTCACTCAAGGAGGTGGTAAGGATATATATCTGGTGTGTGATCCTCCATTTGGCGGACGTGTGGAACCAATATCGCAGACTGTTAAAACCATCTCTGAAAGCCATAAGAAATGGAACAACTTGAAAAGCATAGACGACGAACTGAAAATTCTATTTGTCTTTCCATACTTCATGGAATCAGTGATTAAAAAAAAATCTAATCCAACCGGAATTACAGGAGGTTTGAGTTCTTTAGAAATGTGTGATTATAAAGTGGAATATGATAATCATCCTGTTTTTCATGGAAAGTCGAATACTGTGAAGCAGAAATCACCTGTTCGTATATTTACGAACGTTAAATTAAGTTCAATAATCTTGCCAGAATCCGACGGCTACAAATATTGCAAGATATGTAAACGATGGGTTGCACCTGAAAATAATCATTGCAAAAAATGTGAAAAATGTACCTCTAAAGATGGTAGGCAATATAAGCACTGTGATGATTGTAAACGTTGTGTTAAAAGCTCCTGGGATCACTGTAACGTTTGTAAACGTTGTACTTTGAAAATACACGTGTGTCATAAGCAACCCAAAATAGTGGGAAAATGCTTTCAATGTAACGAACCTGGTAAGTACAAGAACGGGAAAAAAATACGTTTCCGTGCAAACCAAGTGATTGAAAAATATGTCTGCAACCCAATAAAAAATGTTTATATTTTCTTTTTTTTAGGGCACACTGAAAAAGATTGCAAAAGTAAAGATTTCGTCCTACCGAAATCAGTGGAAACTCCGAGTAAAAAGAAGAAGAAATTTAATTAATCACTCATGTAATATATTTTTCTTTAAATAAACCTTACTTAACTTAAAAGTAAACATAAACATCTGACTTAAAAATTTGAAAAAAATCCAATGCAAGAAGATTCCACGTATTTAAGAAAAATATTTTTAAATTTATAATTCAATTTTTATTGGATACGTATATATATTTTGCTAAAAAATTTAAACAATTATTTTTTCTTAAATGTAATGATTGGATGATAATCATTTTGGTTTAAAAAAACTTAAAATAACAATTTGCTATACTTAAGAAAATAAGTCGCCTTTATATAATATTATTGGAGCAATAGTATGTAATACTAAAAATTCAAAGGAACGAAGGTAATTTTAATAACTAATCAACATTGAACAAGTTCGTTAAATAAGATCGATTATGTTTTAAACCGAATTATTGTCAAACTCGGCCGCTTTAGATCTTAAGCAAACGTTTTTTTTTTACGTTCTTTTTATTTTAAAATAGAAAGAAGGCCAACTATAAGAATCTGTTATAAACTATTATGCTCCACAAAATATCACTGTTTAAACATTGTCACCTAGACCATCGCTTTCTGAAACGAGAGCGCGTTCCAAGATTACACGACCCTCCTTGTATCGTTGATTTTCGTCTGTTGCAAACTCGTAGATCCATCCGAGTTTTGAGTCACAGTTTTTACAGCTGACATCACGCACCATATGTCGTCCAGTCAACATCACTCTGTCTTGTACTTCGCTGTAAATTAAAAAAATTTATTACATAGTGATTTACTTTTCTAAAAACGGTTTTAGCATCAAATACTTCTATGTATTAGAGAAATTAAAAGTTTGAGCTTTGTTATTAGGATAATTCTGTTGATTTTTAGTGGCTTTTTTATACTTGGAGAATCTTTTGAAGGTTTCTACATATTTTAGGGGGATAAAAGTTTTTTTTAATGTTTTTAGAATTAATAATGCAATTTTTTTTCATTGTTATACTAACACTACGAACCACTTTTATCTGAAAAATAAAGAGAATAAGGATTTTGGAGGTTGAAACTGAGGCCTAAGACCTTTAAAGTGGTCATCAATTATCAATAATTATATGCATCGATACGACAAATTATGAAAACGAAATAAAACTTACCTGTAATTAAGATTGACAACTTTGTTGAAAAGAAATGCTCGACCAGTTGCTCCTGTGAAACGAGTGCTTATCAGCTGACTTCTATTTGTAAGATTTGTGTCGCATGATGCACAAGAAAAGAGTCGAGAGCCACCAATGTGTTCTAAAAATATTACTCCCATTTTGATTTATTTCAATGATTTTGATGCAAAATTGAGAATAAGAGCGTTTAGGGTATTTTAAATGATAAATGAAATCAACACAAAGAGAATAAACACTTGATGCCTGCTCCGAATGTCATGTTCCACATTCGTAAACAAAATAAATCCACATAAAGGATCGTTCACACCCCGCAAAGCAATCACGCTACTGATGCGTTTCACACTTTAAGCGGGAAAATTTGAATTAAGTCCTTTTAATTTGAGAAGTTGACATTTGAGAGACTCGAGTGTATTACCTGCTGGGATTCCAGTATTCCACACTAAGGTAGAGTTCGAAAATTCTCGATAATTTAAAATTGGGTAAGGTAACAAAGAACGTTACCGTAACTTACGTGATTTAAGAAAATTAACGAGAATTTATGAGAATTAACATTTTTTAACATTAATTGGTCACATAATTCATTGTGGTAAAATTACGATAATATTTTTTACAGTGTACTTACTACAGAAATGTTTTTTATATTTCATTTAGAGGGGGAAAAATCCCCCTTGGTGCCCCTCCTGGCTACTGTCAAGGATTATCGACGGTCCTGAGACTGCTCACTGACTTTCTGTTTGTGAAATTTGAATCGCGCGCCAAATTTTGACCAATGGCAGTATTTCTCTAGGCGATTGCCAATGTGTAATGCCATTGGTCAAATTTTGGCGCGCGATTCAAATTTCAGCCAACGGCAGAATTTCTCCAACGGAAAGTCAGTGAGCAGTCTCAGGGCCGTCGATAATCCATGACCGTAGCCAGGGGGGCACCAAGGGGAGGATTTTTCCCCCCTAGAAATGAAAAATAAAAAAATGATAAAAATTAAAAAAATAAATTCTCATAAATTCTCGAAAATTGTAAGGTAATTTCAAGAGCACTCTAATTAGAGTGTTCAATTAGAGTGTTCTTGGGTAATTTTTGTGAACACTCAATAGAGTGTTCTTGGGTAATTTATTTTAACGTTACCTTCTGGGTAACGTTACCGAGAACGGGAATATTACCTCGGTAATATTAGAGATCCTACTTTTGGATCTCTGGGTCAAAAATGTCTTTGCCTGGGATATTACTCACAAGAACTCTAGCAAACACGCTACTGACGCGTTTCACACTTTAAGCGGGAAAATTTGAATTAAGGGCATGTGATACTTTACCATAAGAGACAATTAGTTAAACCAATTATACACTCACAATAATAAATATTTTTAGCTAATAAGAGTCAATAAACCTTCGCCTACATGAAACGAAAGTTTATTGACTATTATTAGCTACAAATATTTATTATTATGAATGTATAATGGGGTAAACTAAATTACTCTTATGGTAAAGTATTACATGCCCTTAATTCTTTTTAATTTGGAAAGTTGACATTTGAGAAACTCGAGTGCATTACCTGGGATTCCAGTATTTCACCCTAAGGTAAGGTTGAAGCTACACAGGCGACACCAGAAGCAATTTTGTTTAGCTTTGTTGTTTTTGTAAGATAATTTTTTGTGTGTTATTTGCGTTATTTGTACTTCAAATTGTAGATATATATTTTCAAATAATTGTGAATCTAGTTTTTAGCTTCAATTTATGCGATATAATAATAACATAAAGATATTTATAATCCAATGTAGAAATTAAATTAATATTAGGTATATTAAACACTTTAACGCAGGAAAAAAAAATAAATACAGTTAATAACTCAAATTATAAACTAGAAATAGACTTAATGTCTCAAGATCTGGCAAAGAATAATAATAGTTAATAATAATAATTATTCATAAAAATTTTTTCGTCATGATATAAAAATGTGACTTTTCCTCAAATCTTGCAAATAATATTCTTGGTTTCTGCAACAGTAAAATTTTTAATATTAAATTAAAATCAGTTTCGAAGCATTGATTAATTTCGTAGGACTTCACTTACAAAATCTTATTTTTTGCATTTCTTGAGTTCTTCTTGTATCCGTTTGTTGAGCCTTCTTTCAATTTGAGTCATCGGTTCTGTCTTCTGTTTTGAAACAACCTTTTTATTACTAGATTCCTTTTTCGAAATATTGCTGAGGTGAGATTTACAAGTTATTTTTAGATCTTGCAAATTTCTTTCAGAGGAATTCGTGGTATTAAGTTTAATACAGCTACCAGAGCATGGCTTCTTCGATAAATTATACAAGTCGTCGTAAATTATGAAGTACTTATTTTTTCCAATCAGCCTTTCATTCTCGGGATTTCTCTCGACCAATAAACTCCCAAATGGATTTTTTTCCAAAGAGTGGTATTCTGCAGTGCACAAACATAACTTTATCCATAGATGAGCTCTATAGGCTTCCAACTCTGAAGTTGCAGTTAGAATTAAAGGCGATTGAATGGTAATTAATTTATTAATAGTATTCGACCAGGTTCCGTATGAAGAAGGAACAATATTGTATCCAATAACGATGTCTGGCTTCAGGGCATAGATACTTGTAGAGCTGTAAATCTCGTAATTGTCATTGAATGTCTCATAAATATATTTCTTCTTTTCTTTGCAGCACTTCTTACACAGCCGGCTCTCCTTGACGATTTTATTTTCTTTCAGCTCAGGTCCGATGAAGGCAATTCTGAGTTCAGTTATAGCAGGAAGCCAATGAAGAATAATTTCCCAAATTGATGTTGCAACTTCTTCAATGTCGGCACCTATGATGTGAATAACGAACCTTGATTTCATTGGCAACTTAAGTTTTTGTACCACGTGAATAAGAATCAGTGGACTACTTAGGACTTCTGATAAATAAACTTTCCAGAGCAAGGGGCGTTCCAAATGTTGCACAAACTGTTTATTCGTCTGAAAAAGGTCCAAACTTTGTAATTATTTTATGGAAATGGTTAAACACGTTTATGAAAATAAAATTAAAAACTGAAAAATACAGTACCTTACAAGAGGTTTGAAGAAACTCATTCATTGATTTCGGCAATAATTGAGTATTCGGCGGGACATTCAAATCGAACTGGGATTTTTGCAGAAAAAAAACAGTGCGATATTGTTGATCGAGTTCGATGTTTTGACAAAGCTTTAGTTGAGGGCAAAGTATAGAATGCTCTAAATCGTTGGTATGTTCTTTGCAAAACGAAGCAATCGGACAAACACGGCAATTAATCAATTCCGCTTCAGATTCAAAGCAGGTGAAACAGATCCTCGGGTGATTAATCATTTGCCATTCAAAATACTCCAACTTTCTATTAAGTTTTTTTGTGACATTCCTCATAATTGAATTCTTGATGTCTATCCTTATTTTCACCTGGGTCATTGTCTTCTTCATTGAAGCAGCAGGATCGTAATTTTCTTTGAGCTTTTGAAACATTCTCGGTCCAGTTCCTAGATCAGCGAGAACTTTGCACAACTCTTTGTGCGATGGCCAGTCCTCTTTTTGGTGCACCTTACTACAATAAGAAATCATATGGCATCGAGAGCATCTTTTCAAACTTTGAAGTTCGCTCTCCAGACAATGACAAATGTGACATTGATTTGGAAAAAAAGTTTTTTTGTTGGGATCCCAGCACACGCATTTTAGAATTTCATTTTGTTCTGGTGTTTGAGGTATTCCTGCGATTTTCTCCAGCACTTCCTCGTTCGTAAACATATTCATTAAATGTTTCTGCAAGGCATCTACCATTGTCTTTTGTATTATGTCGATTTTTTTATCCATTCTTCTATCACGGAGAAAAAATTCAACGGAGAATAATACACATACATATATGTGACCACTATGTGTCACACAAAAAACGCTCTCAACGTAGCAGTATGTGGCAAAACACAAAACGTAAATTAAACAATTTATTTAATTATTTTATTCACGAAAAAAGCAACAAATGCTGACAAATGCTAGACACAAAGCACAAATTCAGGTAAAAACAGCTGAAAGTCTGAACTGTCTGAAACTCAACACTCATCTCAATCCACTCAGGGTAGCTAACTTTTCAAAATTTTGCAAAGGATGAAAATTTATTATGAAATTATAAAAAAACGGTATGTGCAATCCATTAAAAAATTAATTTGAATATCAATATAGTATTTTGGTTTGACTTTAATAGATCCGAAATATTAAAAAAATTAATACAAATCCTATAAATTAACATAGAATGCCCTTATTTTGTTCGCAGTTTAAATTTCCCGCCATGCAAGATGGCGCCTTTTTGTTTGTTTTTTTTTCTTAGGTTGGTGAGCATAATCAAAACAAACATGGCCGAACACAATCAAGTTTTCAACTGTCACTTTTCCATAACAACACATTCTTTTTTTGTTTTTGTCGGGTTTGTCGTGTTTTTTTTTTTTTTAGAATGTCCAGTGAAATATTTCGTATAAATAAAAAGCTGTGTCACTTCTCTCCTAATGGAGGATTTATAGCTACAGCTTTTCAAACGAATTTGATTATAAAGTACACAAAAAATTGTGAAACGATTCATTCTTTCATCTTCTCAGATGTTATTGAGGTTAGGTTTTCACTATATATATATATCATATATCCAGCGCGCGGGAAACATTGTGTACAAAAATAATATTACAAGAAGTAAACAAGCAGGAAAATAAGATTGCTATGATTAAAACTTTTTATTTGAACGAGATTCAGTATTTTTTAGATACTTAAGCTGATCTACTTCTAATAATTATTTTCTTATCATTTAATTCAATTTCTCAATTTTATTTAATAAATATTAGAATTCATAGATATATTTTTGTTCTGCAGATCTACTCCTTTTCGAAATTTAAATATTGCTATTGACTAAAAAAATCCTTACTTTTAATACTCTGCGAAGAAGTTGAAATCTAACTTCAAAGTTTAATTGTTTTACTTTACGAAAATATACGATAATATATATATACGAAAATTATACACTTTTTACTTAATATCTATAATTCAAATTATAACGTTTGTTAGGCAAAAGACACTATAAAATTACTATAATTTAAACAGGATAATTCTTATAATTTTTAAAATAGGAGTTCAATTAAATATATGTTTATAGGGTATCGAATGGGCTCGAGACAGTAAATACATTTTGTGCTTTAATTTGAAACGAGCCATTATCCAAGTATTTTCACTTTCGTATCCAGATTGGAAATGTAAAATAACGGAAGGCAGTGCTGGTTTAGAAAATGTTACATGGGCTCCAGATAGCAAAAACATTATTACTTTTGCGGATTTTAATGTAAGCAAAATTATATACATCACACTAAATAATTTATATATTATAATCACAGTCACTAGCTTACTTTAAACATAACAAGGAGAGGTCATCAGGTGTTGGAAACCCATTCTAGTTTAGAAATTAAGGAAGTAAAAATTAAATACACTCATCTCGCGATCGAGAGCACTCCAATCGAGAGTACTTTTCACGCTTGACTAAATTCTACGTCCCCCCCGAGCGTCCCTCGACAGCCTACACTAAGTGCCGGCGCTCGCGAAGACAATGCCGTGGTAACGTCAGAGTGATCGCTCGAGCTATTTTAATCCCATTCGAACGAAGTCATTCGACCCCCGAGCGGTGCTCTCGATCGCGAGATGAGTGTAATGCAACAAAAAATGTATATAGAATTTGAAAGAATTTGTAAAGAATTTAAAAGCTTGGAAATATTCCACATAAACTTGGCGAAAATAAATTTCTCTTATGGTAAAGTATTCGAACTCTTCATTTTACTTAACAAATTTTATAATTTAAAAATAAATCGAAAATATATATAGTTCTAATATTTGTTGAGTAAAATGGAGAGTTTAATTTTCAGATTAGAATTTGGGTCAAGTACCCTCCAAGTATCTCAAAATTAATAAAAATCTGAATAAAAAGTTTCATATAATAAGATAGTTTGACATGTTTTCTTCATTTTAGATACAATTATCAGTATGGTCCTTGAAAAATCGTTCTGTAGTTCATATTCAAAATTTGAAATCATCTGCCAACAAAAATTTTGAGTTCAGTCCAAATGGAAAGAGTTTAGCAGTTATAGTTACGGACAAAAATGAAGACTACGTGGAAATATATAAAATTCAGGATTGGAAATTGAGCCGGGTAAGTTGCTAAATTGAAATTATAATCTAAATGAATAATGTTTATTACATTAGAAAAATATGTACAAGCTGTCAAAGTTTCGAAAAGTCGAGATTATAAATTTTTACTGTATGGTCTAATCCGCTGCTTGCAAGATGTAGTAATTTTTTCTTGCTTTCGCTTTGTGGACGGAACTGAAGACGTTTTACAGTCAGATGATGGGCAAATGATGAGTCATATTTCGCCAAAGATTTCCAACCTGGTTGATCATTTTGCAACACAACTTCCATTACCTCAATCAGTCCATTATCGAATCCCACTGCAAGGATATAAGCATTTGGAGTAAAAGTAGTTGGAGCAAAAGCGAGGGCTGTTACGGAAAAGTTTTTTATTTCCAAGCTTGTGACTGGAAGAAACGGTGAAGATAAATGGACATTTTCACTCCAAATCCCGATCTTTCCGTCCCTAGACCCAGTTGCAAAATATTTTGAATCATGAGTCCAGGCACAACACCAGATTATTCTACCATGGAGACTGTCTTTTTTTAAGCTAGCGGCTAACAAATTGTACCTCCCTTCTACAAAGTGAAAAAGGGACCAACGTCTGTCTCGTGAAACGGAGACCAAGTATTTGTCATTTGGAGAGAATGCGAGTTGCGTGACGGTCAATTGGTGGGAGATTAATTTTTGCACTTGTGTCCAGGTTTTTGTCTCCCAAACTAAAATTGCTGCGTATTCAGGATCAGTCGATTTGCAGGCAGTAGCCAATAATTTTCCGTCGTGTGTGGCAGCCATGGTGAATATTTCGTAGCCGTGACCGTAAAGCTTCTGTTCTTCTGGCCAGAGGGTGTGTTGAATGAGTTCCTCTTCAACTGGAGGACGATCGTAGGTCAGATCTTTTGAACTACCGACGTGTGATTTATTTTCCTTAAGGTCTTGCTCGAATATGGCTTTGTTCATTAAACCCAAAGAAGGCAGCGAAGCGCCTTCTGCTAATACGTCTTTGAAATCATCTGCATGTGATATTTTATTCAAACAGGTTTTGAACGTTGAAGTGCATGTAAAAATGCGAACTACTTTTTCTTCTGCCCCTGAAGCGAATTTGTAGGGTGATATCATTGCTAGACAAGACATGTCGTGACCATGAATTTGAGGTCGTGCGATTTCGTGCCATGTGTCAAAATCTTCGGGCCAGGGTGCGTGGATTCTTGTTGTCTGGTCAATACTCGCCGTCACCAAAAACCTGTTGAGAAAGATTAAAAAAAAACTCAATTCGAAAAATACAAAAGAATTAAATAGTATTCAAAATGATTAAAAAAATTTTTGAAATACATCAATAGTATTTTACTTTTATTATTCTGGACTAGGATATTGTACAAACCTTCCTTTTGGATCCCAGCACAAATCCACGACTCCACCGAAATGTCCACTCGGTGCTGGACTAGGATTCCAATTTTTCAAATCCTCCGAATACTTCCAAATATGAAACGTTCCTTGATAACCATGTGCTAAAATACTCTTTCCTTCAGGTCCAAATTTGCATCCATAAAATCCTAAAGAATTACCACCAACTTCTCCAACCCGAACGCACTCCATCCAAACCCCATTTTCTTTACTCAGTTCCCACACAATCATGCTTTTATCCAAAGAACAAGATAAAAGCTTCATTGACTGTGTCAATTTGCCGTTAATTTCAATCAAAGGATACCAATTTACTCCATAAATCCAACCTTCATGTCCACTGAGAATTGATTCTAAAGCCACCTCGTACTCTTCTTCATTTACGCTGAATTTTTCTCTTTTTGCTTTAAGCTCATTTGTTTCAGTATCTTCCTTTTTTACCGTTAATTTCCACAAACGTATTAAACTATCCTGAGATCCACTTGCCAAAAAACTGTCTCCATTATCATCCTGAATAATATCCAGACATGTAATCCAATCTTCATGTCCGATTAAAACTTGGACCTTGAGAAAATCCGTCTCTGTAGAATTCTGGCAAAACAATTGAATTGTGGAATCATCAAGGGCAATTATTAAAAGAGGGTTGTTGCTTTGAGGCAGAATAGAGAGACAAGCCTGAATTGGTAGTTTTTTCCCGAAGGAAAGTGTTTGGAATAAAAGAGTTTTCTCGCTATTATCTCGTTTCCACAGCCTAAAATCACCGTTTATTGATCCAGTACAAATCAAAAGATTCGTTCTTGAGTTCTCGGATGTGTAGATAGCGTGAGAAATCGAAAGAGGATCATTTGTGTTTATAATAGATGTTGCTTCGTAACTCTGGAAAAACATAAAATCATTAACAACTTTGTCTTGTATATACATATGTAATTTGAGATTAAGATTAATTAAGATTAATTAAGATTAATTAAGATTAATTAATTTCCTATTCATTGCATTTAAAATCAATTCACCGCCGATATTTGTTTTTCCAGGGAATCATTTTTTCTTTTAGTCCAAATAATGGCAGTGCCATCAGAGGATGCTGAAATCAATTCAGTTTCTGCATTTTTCAATTTTGATTTAATCCATCGCACTACGTTGACTCTTTCCTTGTGATGGTGAAGAGTTTCTAAAACTTTTCCTGTTTTTGAGGCTTGGGGATCGCAAATTGCCACCGCATTAGAGGCCCCGTAACACAAAAGTCCATTTTCTCCATAATCAACTGAATGGGGAACACGATTACAGGCACAGCTAATATAACTGATGTTTGAGTCAATAAAGTGTGTCATTTTTAAGAAATTGTTCTATTCGAAGTGAAGAATAATTCACACATTATATGTTTGAATTAAATTTCTTAGGAGTTTCTAACCTATAATTTTTTTCTGGATGTTATTTTGTGCGAGCCACGTGGTCTTTGGGATTGCCACCACTGTTGACGTAAAATAAGGTTGTTCGGAACAGTTCAGGTTGTTCTGTACCGAGAATGTTACCGTAACTTTCTTAATTTCAGAAACCACATTAGGATACTGATTTTTATGCTTTTTTTGAAAGGGAACAAATGATTAGAATTAATTGAAATTTTGAGGTCATTTGGTATATGTTTTCAATAACATTTCATAATTTTTTCAACAATTTTTAACCAAAATCTTCAAAGTTAGCAGGTGTTGCACGTGGAGGTTCGTCGATATGAATAATTCACATTCAACTGGAGGTGGCAAAAATTATCTGAAATTAAAAAATGAAAACTGTTTACATTATTTACATGTTTTCTTATTAGATGAACTAATTTTTACTTAAAAATATTAAAAATTGGTTGATTGGTGAGAGTTTAAAGCAGAAAGTTGAAAATTTCACCTTTTTTTAGTCTTTTTTTAAAATAAATATTTGTCAAATAAAAAAAGAGCTCGAATTTTGAAATTAGAAATTGAATAAAATGCGCTTAATGTATTAATATTGAGATTTAAACTATTTTTCAGAAACTCATATGTGAACCCTTAAGTTCGATTAATGGACTATCCTGGTCACCAAACAACGAAAATTTATGTATCTGGTGCTCTAATAGCGACGATTCAAAGTTGATTGTCTACTCCACCATGTCTGAAAGTCAAATAGGAGTATTTTGTCCAAAATATTCGTTACAACAAGAGAGAGAAAATGTTTTCTATAGAGAATTAAGGGGTATCGAGATCGTAAAATGGATGCCCAGTTCTCAATTGATAGCAATTGCTGGCCACAATGAAATGGTAATACTTTTTCTATATATTGCACAAAACAAACCTCGTTCCCTACTCTTTCCAATTAAAATCCCTCATTCCCTTTCATTCCTCCCTCCTCTTCTTAATACTCCTCTTAACAAAAAAAAACACCTCATTTTCCAATTATAACAATATAATAATTATTTTATTTTATAATTTGAATTTTTCTTCTCATTTTAGGTTGCATTGGTGAATAACGTAACGTGGAAACCTTTAATTCAATTGCATTGCGATCCTGTTATTACACACACTCACTATCACAATCGAGTCTTTAAAGAAACAATTATTTATAATAAAGATCCAAATGTGGCCTCATCAGTAAAACATAAACACGTTTGTGAGTATTATTAGGACAAATTAAGACAAATCCAAGCTGATACATTTATATAAATATAAATATTTATATATTTCAGTGCAGGAAGTATTAATTCGTCCCATCTACATACCAATAGCCAAAAGGGACAAATTCAGTGAATCACAAATTGCTTGCCTTGATATTTTGGAATTCAGCTCATGTGGCCGATTTCTAGCAATAAGACATCAAATATATCCATCTACTTTGTGGATATTGGAAGTTACAACTGGTGATGTCGATTTTCTTCTCTTACAAAATAATATTTCCGGTAAATATTCTCTAATTTTACAATATTAGATCATCGGAATTTAGATTTAAATCATGTGCGAAGATAATCCCTCTGTTCTTCTGCTTACTTATGTCCAATCCAAAAATATTTGTACTTTTACCTTAATATTCCTTAAAATTACTTAAAAATCTCCATTATTCATACATCTATGTGTTAAAGAAAAATATTTTTTACAGGAGTGAAGTGGAGTCCAATTTCTCCTTGTTTAATGGTTTTTACTGAAAGTACTTATATGTTTAAATGGCATCAAAATGGAGTAACTTGTACATCAACTCCCAAAGACATAACAATTTTAGACGCTCAGTGGCATTGTTCTGGAAAATCAATAATTCTTTATGGATATAACAAGGCATGTTTACTGAATTTGGATGATAGTTAAGCACCTTTATTATATATGTGCTTACTTGATAAAAAAAAATATTTCATAGTATTATTTATACAAAATAAAAATTTTTTAACTTTTCTATAATCGCAAAATAATATTAACTATTTCTAAGTTCCTTTACTATGTTATTCATCGAAGCAATTTTAAACTTTTTCAATACACAAATTGCAAGATATTTTATGCTTTTTCTGTTTTTTTTTTTTCAGATTTCAAATATGCTTGTAATTCTGCAAGCAACTTGTTTACAGAAAGTCCATGAACATAAAAGTAAAAGAGACAGACTATTTTCCATTTTTTTCACTCTTATTGGCTTTCTACCTAGAGTTCTTAGTGAGTAATATTACTGAGGTAATATTCCCGTTCTCGGTAATGTTACCGAGAAGCTAACGTTAAAATAAATTACCTTACAATTTGCGAGAATTTATGAGAATTTATTTTTTTTAATTTTTATCATTTTTTATCATTTTTTATTTTTCATTTCTAGGGGGGAAAAATCCTCCCCTTGGTACCCTCCCTGGTTACGGTCATGGATTATCGACGGCCCTGAGACTGCTCACTGACATTCCGTTGGAGAAATTCTGTCGTTGGCTGAAATTTGAATCGCGCGCCAAATTTTGACCAATGGCAGCACACATTGGCAATCGGCTAGAGAAATACTGCCATGGGTCAAAATTTGGCGCGCGATTCAAATTTCAGCTAACGGAAGAATTTCTCCAACAGAAAGTCAGTGAGCAGTCTCAGGGCCGTCGATAATCCATGACCGTAGCCAGGGGGGGGGCACCAAGGGGGATTGTTCCCCCTCTAAATGAAAAATAAAAAATATTTCTGTAGTAAGTACACTGTAAAAAATATTATCGTAATTTTACCACAATGAATGATGTGACCAATTAATGTTGAAAAATGTTAATTCTCATAAATTCTCGTTAATTCTCTTAAATTAAGTAAGTTACGGTAACGTTCTTTGTTACCTTACCCAATTTTAAATTACCGAGAATTTTCGAACTCTATTTCTATACCTGTGCAACTTTTTCAATCGTGTGAAAGGATCCTAAAAATACCTCGTAAATTGCGTAAATACCGTAAAAACCATGTAAACTTACCTTCGGTATTTTCCTTTCCCAACCCTGGGCGTGGCTTTATATTCAAGTTTTAAGTACCCAGTCCTGCTGACTCCAACTTTATTAGCGCTTCGCGCGAAACCGTAGATGGTACGAAGTTGTAGACTTGCACAGACTTGCAAATTGCATCGGAACCATTGATTAAGAACGAATAAAAAGGACGTGATTGGCAATCACGATCGTGATCGGTTAGTGAGTAGCAGTCAATATCCATAGCACTCGTTTCAGCGAATAGTTTGTGTCTCGTACATGCCCTGAACTCAAATCCAGTCAAACCAGTACTTTGTTCAGTGACAGTTGGAAGTTTATGTTGATTATATTCATGACAATTCGTGACAAACGCAATTTTCTTCTTCAACGCCCGCCCTTCTATATCCAAGCGCAGCCATAATCTCCGCTTCTCCTATTCTACTAAAATTCGTCCGAAACGTCAACTTTTTTCAATTAGTAAAATGGCTGAGCCCGAGATTCCTGAAGGTGAGACTCGAGAGAAGAATGAAATGCAATACGAGTAAAAGCAGAACCTAAACGAGAGGCGAGCAGTCAAGTTGAGATTCAATTTTTTTAATCGAGAGAAAAAAAAAGGAATATTATTATATTGAAAAAGTGTTATAATAACAAGGAGGAGAAAGAAAGGAAGAGCGGATGAAAAGAAAGTGGTCGTGATTGGTCGTTGCGATTCTTCGGTGACATAGGTGTGTTTGTGTGTTGTGTTATGTATATATATATACATATATATGCTGTATCAGTCATCCTGGAGTTCGCGCTCTTGTGTTTTCGTCTTCTTTCTCTCAAGGGCGAGATTAGAATTTAGGATCGAATCAACTGAAGTGGAGTGAAAAGTGAACTATCTTAATAGCGAATGTGCTGTAAATAAGTCCCAAAAAATCTAAAAATGCCGGGATTAATCGCAGTTAGTGAGTTCGTCGAGGAGACGAGGGAGGATTACAACTCGCCGACTACCTCCACCTTCGTCTCGCGAATGCCACAATGCAGACAGACAATCACTGCTCTCGAAGAGGTTCGTTGTAATTTCCTGTTACTAGTTCCTTCCGGTTTCCTGTTTCCTAATCATTTCCGAATTGATTATTGAATCTTTCATCACTTCAGGTCCAGTCTACTTATTCACTAAAGAAGTATTATTATTCATAATTATACAAAATACAAAAACCTCAAAAATATAACTCTATAGGCTATTTAATACCTCAACAAGTCGATTTTTGAAATGCTTAAAATATTAAAGCCTGTTGCAATCTCTGTAATTTGGAGCACCAATAATAAATAACGGATTTGACACCGCAGAATGACACTACAGTGATCAAAATTCACAATTTACTATTCACATTGGGGATTTTTAGTTTTCGGGAAAAATATGTTATTTATAAAGTGTTAAAATCCACAAAAACCTTTAAAATTTATGCACCTGAAGCTTTGAACGTTCAAATGAATGAAATATTGTTTCCTACAATAAATTTATTTTGTGAACAAGTATTTTGTCAGTATTTTGCAATTGTTCTAGTTTAAAAAGCAATCATTAAAAATTTTCATTCATTTGAACGTTCAGAACTCTAAGCACATTAAAATTTAGTAAAGAATATTTTTATTCACTTAAAATTAGTTTTAAACATTTTTAATATTTTGAAATTTATTAAAATTTCTTAAACCTTCACGAAACCTTGTAAAATTCATTAAAAAAAAACCTTCTGCTATCCTATAAAACTAGAAAATTAACTTTTAAGGTACATATATTTTTTCTTAGCATTTTGGTATAAAAAGTTGAATGTGTTTAGGCATTTTCAATTACATTGCATTATTTGATTTTAAATTAGTAAAATTTTTAATGTATATTTAATTTCTGTGATATTCAAGTTAAAACTCATATCTTTTCAGACGCTGGACTTTGATAGAGATGGTTTGACTAAATTAAAGAAGGCCATCAAAGCCATTCACAACTCAGGGAATGGTAAGCTAGCTACATTCAAATATCTTAATCATTCGCAGGAATTTTATTGACTTCTTGGCTGTTGGGAAAAAATGCGTTCTTTATATTCCTTATTCATGAAAAGTAAAAGCTACACTCTTAAAAGAACTCTTAAAAATAAAGGAAGGGATTAACTCAAATCGTTTAAAAAGACGATAAGTCTCTTTACGCAAAGCAGGCGCCAGAGAAATCGATCTGTCTGCTTTTAGAGATGCCTAGTAGTGATCCGAGTTTGACCGGTTAAACATTACGAATAATTTCTGCTCTCCATCTCTTGCAAGGTGGCTGTTAACTTGTGAAATCGTTAAAAATCTTTTGAAATATTTTGAAATTGAAAACAAATTGAATTTAAATTGAAAAAAAATCCTTTAATATTTTTGAAATTTTTCAAAATCTGCTGGAATTCCTTAAAATCTTTTTTAATCCCTGAAATTTCTAATTTTCATTATTTAAAAAATCTTCTGTGACACAATAGAGTACAAATCTAGCATAATTTAGTACAATTTTCATTTTTTTTCAAATGTGAACTTAGAGATCAAACACGAATTTTCATTGTGTAACTATTCTTTATTTTTAACTTCTTTATTTTTTCAGCGCACGTAGACAATGAAGTCTACCTAGGAAGAACTTTGGAAAGGTTAGGGGATGCGGCTTTGAAAGAACAGGAACCGGATATCGGCGCCGCCTTTCTGAAGTTTGCAGTGGTTACTAAAGAACTCAGCGCTTTAATGAAAACCCTGGTATGAGCAGTGAAAATAAAATTCATAAGCGATCGTAGAAGAAGCTTATATTATATTCTTTTTGTAATCATGGAACCGAAAGTGAATCCGGAGATACTGTTAAACATTGTCTTTCATATTGAATTTTTATTTCACAGATGCAAAACATTAACAATATAGTGATGTTTCCGTTGGATTCGTTGCTGAAGGGAGATCTGAGGGGTGTTAAAGGTGACCTTAAAAGGCCTTTTGAGAAGGCATGGAAGGATTACGAAGCGAAGTATGCGAAGATCGAGAAGGAAAAAAAGCAACACGCAAAAGAGGCTGGTCTCATCAGAACTGAAGTAACACCGGCGGAAATTGCCGATGAAATGGAAAAGGAAAGGCGACTCTTTCAATTACAAATGTGTGAGGTAGGTACCAAAGTTATTTGAATGTTTTGAATAATTTTTATTACTGCAAACTTAAAGTTGGCGAAACTAAATTACTCTTATGGTAAAGTATCACATACCCTTAAAGTAATTGAAAAGAATTTGAAAGAATTTGAAAGAATTTGAAGTATTTAAAAACATTTCAGAACAATAATCCAATCTTTTATAAAAAAAATTCTGTTTCTGTAGATGCTATAGATTTTTTATTTCCTTCAAGTTTCTGTTAATCTAATTATTTTTCCGTTTCTCCAGTATCTCATTAAGGTCAACGAAATCAAGACGAAAAAAGGCATTGAGTTGTTGCAGCATTTGGTCGAATATTACCACGCACAAACAAAGTGAGTGATTTATAAGAGAAATCTTTTTTTTTTACATTTTTTCCAACGCTTACAGAATATAATTTTGTCATGGCTTTAAATATTAGCTTCTTTTATTTAACTTAATACTATTGTACGTGGTTTTCTGTTATTGTAGTTACTTTCAAGATGGACTCAAAACTATAGAACACTTCGGTTCCTACATCGCAGATCTAAGTGTTAAATTACAAAAAATTAGACAAGCACAAGATGAAGAAAGAAGACGACTCACAGAATTAAGAAGCTTGCTTAGAAGTTCGGGTTGTGATAAAGAGGTGTGTAATACAAAAAAAAACGTTAAACAAAAGTTCATTATTTAGTCTTTATGGTATATAGTATTTACTATTATTTTCGAAATGAATGTATCTATACTTTGTGATCCTCCAAAAGTTCTCTATTTCTAGAAAAAGGTTTTTTGGAAAAAGTCCTATTTAAAAAAAAAATGTCCTCTATTCTTCTACTTTAGAAAGAATAGAGACTGTGATCTCTGAAATTGTTTTATTGATCGAAAATATTTTATTTTTCAAAACATGATAAGAATTTTAATGAAATATTTGCTTACAGTTGAATGCGAATGCGAGCGTGGGTTACTCATTGCATCAACTTCAAGGTGATAAACAACACGGCGTCACGCGCTCAGGACACCTTTTAAAGAAAAGCGAAGGGAAAATGAGACGAGTGTGGCAAAAGAGAAGGTGTGCAGTTCAAGCAGAAGGATTCCTAGACATCTGTCACGCAGACGAAAACAAACCGCCCACTAGAGTCAACCTATTAACGTGTCAAATCAAACTGGTGCCTGATGACAAGAGAGGATTTGATCTCATAAGTTGTAAGCACAATAATTTCACAAAAGAAGATAAATTTTCAATAAAATTATACTTAACATTTACGTTCAATAAATTATAAATAAAATTGCATCTTCGACGTTTTTTTCTTCCAGATAATAGAACTTATCATTTCCAAGCTGAAGATGAGGCTGATCAGCGAGCCTGGATGTCTGTCTTAGTCAACTGTAAAGAACGTGCTTTGCTTCGGGCATTCGATGCAAGCGGTAAAGCGGAAGCCGGTCAAGGCAACCCTAGTTTAGTGGAACTTCAACAAGCCGTAATTCGATGCGTTACACGGTTACCCGGTAACGATCAGTGCTGTGACTGCTCTTCACAAAATGGTGCGTAAAAAGGATGTTTTTTAGCGAGTATAACTTTTCTCACCAAGAGCCATCGACGCATCCGTAACGGAGTTGTAAACGAGCCAAAGACGGCATCAAAGTTGAGCTGATGGCTCGAGGTGAAAAAAAAACCATTCGATTCAAAAAGAGTTTACGCCTAAACTCCACATCATATTTTTTTCACAGGTATGAGGAGTCGCTTTTTGAATACACGTTTTGGTCGATAAAAAAGCTGGTTATATAAAGTACATCTTCACCGATTGAAAACAAGCTTCAGAAGCGACTTTCTCAGCCCTCTATCAAAAAAATTAATTTTAGGACTTAAATTTTCAAGTTTTCGAATCGTTTAACACTAGCTATTCATTTTCCCCGTAGATGCCACCTGGCTCTCGACTAACTTTGGCATCATAGTGTGCATAGAATGCAGTGGAATCCATAGAGATCTTGGTGTACACATATCTAGAATACAATCTTTAACTCTGGACAATGTGGGTACGGCTCAATTATTATTGGCGAGGTATATGACCAACCAAGTTTTCAACGAGGTTATGGAAGCGACATTACATCATAGTCTCAAACCTACACCTGCATCCACTATGTAAGTATAATTTTCCGAGTATTTAGCCTTACCATGGTGTGTAGGGTCGAGACCTCGCAGTAGGGAGAGTTAAATACCGATAAAAGGTTCTGTACTGTCTTTTGAACGTGCAAAAGCGTATTTGGTTCGACTTGGGAACTAGAGCCTTAAATATTTAAGATTTAAGCATATTTAAGAAATTAATCTATTTAGTAGCTTATTTACTATGTGTAGCTTATGAAAAATGATTATTAATAATGAAAAATTATTTCAGGGAGGAACGTTACGAGTTTATAAGAGCAAAATACGTAGACAAGAGGTACGTGATGAGTACATGCGCAGATGAACGAGACCTCCTCTCAGATTTGGAACACGCTGTGAATAATCGTGACTTACAGCAACTACTGCAGGTTTTTGCTGAGAATGTCGATCTAGCAGCGCCACTACCAACATCAGTAAATCATTTTCTTATTCTTATTTTCTTTCCTACTTGCATTCTCTAGTCTTTCCTTTTTACATTGTTTTTTTTTTTAGGACTTAGGAGAGACTGCTTTGCACTTGGCGATCCTTCGTGAAATGGGTAACAGTCTTCATATTGTGGATTTCCTTGTGCAAAATATGCCGACTGGTGGCATCGACAAAGTTACCATTGATGGTGATACTGCGTTACATTTATCTGCCCGACACGACAGAGCCGAAGCTATGAAATTACTCCTAAGAGCGGGCGCTGATCCTGCTCTTCGGAATAAAATGGAGAAGACATCTCTGGATATTGCACAAGAAATGGGTCATCATACATGCAAGGAACTGGTAATTATTTTCTATTTTATTTTCTTCAATGAAGAAAAAGTCGCATAAAGTTTAGAAAAGTATTTTAAAATAGTTTCTTTGAACTAAATAATTTTGATTTAATATTCGAATTTAATATATATTATTGTCACTATTAGCTAACTCATGCTGTACAAAGACAAAAAACTTTGTTTGACAATGTAAACATCGATTGGAATCTCTCACACGACGAAGGCTCCACTGATTTCTCTGACGATGAGACAATTATTGAAGACAGAGTAAGTAAATTTGACTGCATTATTACGATGACAAATAATAATTAGAGATAAGATCCGTTTACTCTAGTGACGTACAGTAAGACAAGAATTAATTGATTCTCGAACTCTATCTATCGCTATTGTAAAAATATTGTGAACAAGATTTTGTAAATTTTTTTCGCACGTTTAATATTTTTCGCTTTTACTTTATACCACTTTATACCGACTTCTTTTTATAGTCTTATCGACCACAGAACGGTTGCCTGACTCCTGAGAAAAAATGCCGAAGTAGGCCACCTTCGTATGCAGGCGGAGGAGGCACAGGACCTGGAGATTCTCCAATAACTCTTAGAAGTCGTAGCAGCACATGTGATAGTCTACAGAGTGGATCATCACCAAGTTCTTGCACAAGTAGACAACAAATGCCACCACCTCCTCCTCCACAAATAAGAAAACCCGTTGCGGGTAAGATTCGCTTTCTATAAACAAAAACAGAATTCTCACTGTAACACAAGTGGAAAGATAGGACGGAGATGACATCAGTATGCAGAAAATTAATGTGATAATATTTTTGCAACACTTTCTGAAAATTACTCACTTTGTACACTGTTAATATGCACAATTTTTAAGATTTGGTAGTTTTTAATGAAGAAATACATTTTTTTTACAGTTGCTACTCCAATCATACCTGACATTGCAATGAATTTTCACGGTTCATTGAAGAAGCGAGTAGCACCGCCACCTCCACCAACGGGATTTACAGTGCCAACGTCACATTATGGAACTTTGCCATCTTCGGGCTCTTCACATAGTAGAACAACTAGCGAACCTATTTTAGCTGGTCATTCCATACACACTCTCCCACACTCGTTAAATACCTTAAACAGTCAGCATCATAAAAGGTCACCGAGTGGAGATTCGTCTACTGGACATGGTAAGATAACGTTACAGTCAACTCGAATTATGTACACTCTAAACCCAGTTTACTATCGTCTCTACTTATGTATTTCTCGATCAAAGATTATATGTCTCTTTTTATAAAAACAGCGATTAAGGGCGTTGGATCCAAGTGTTAAACTTAAAATTCCATTCATCATTCTATTCAACGAAAATATTTAGCTTCGATACTTTTTGCATAAAACGAAGAATAGAAAATCTAACTTCAAAATTGAATATTTTCATTTTACTTAAATATTTTTAGAATTTGTTAAGTAAAATAAAGAAATCGAATTTTTATATTAAAAAACTTGTATCCAACACCTTTAAAGAGTGGAGTCTAAAAAAAATTTCAAAATTTTTATTGTTGACCTCTCTAGCTCAAAAAACTTGAGTTATTCAGTACTTAACTCTATCTTTAATTCTTTGTTAAGGTATGGAGAAAGGAAGTATGTCGACGCTACAAAGACCAAGAAATCCTCCACCTCCAGCTCCTTCCATGATAAGCTCATCAAGATTGAGTAACGGTCGAAGCAACGAATCTTTAAGTTCCATGTGTTCAGATCACGGGATAAGTAACCCGATTCCACCACCTCGGAAGGTAAGCAATCTAATATACAATGGTCAAATTTTTATTATGTGGAAGAAAACTTTTGTGCTCTGAAAATATTTCATTCAATTTATCTTTATATTTAAGTTGAATTTTAGCTTTCATTCGCCATGCAGAGAGGATTTATTTCAGTTCTTTCTTCTGTAGAAATTTTTCGTAGAAACTTTGTCTATATTTTCTTTATTCAATGCAGCTCGTGTAGCTATTTGTGATTATTTAACATTGTTTTCTTTAGCAGCAGACCATTTCATAAATATTAGCAAAGATAATGATTTGTTTTAACAAAATAGTATATGTATTATGCACTGAGGGGGAGAAAAGAGTCTTTTTTAACTTGAACTTGCCAACGAAGTTCCTCTTTTATCCCTTGGTGTATAATATACTATAAGGTACCATTAATATATCACATGATCATTAAAATAATTCCTTTTTTTTCTCTATTAATTCTACTAGATCAATTCTTAAACAAAATAAGTGAACTTTCAACGGAATAGTTTAATTTTCAAACAGAAAGATGAAATTTTAAATTAACCCAATGAACATAAAATTTAAGGACGTACCTAATTAGAAAGATCCCACCAATAAATTATTTAATAACCGATTACGTGATGCATGGATGACCCTTATTATTTGACTTAAATAAATATTATATTTCTTGTAAGATATAAACTTTGCCAATATTTATGTTTTGAATTTTAAAATATCACTTATTGATGAAATGGAAAATCTTGATATATGACTTCCATGACTTTAAATTCAGAATTTGAATTTTGTATATCTTTGTCATTAATGTTATTGATACAGCGAAGGGACCGGTCCAGGTTAGAGAGCTACGCCGAGGAGCCTTCATCTTTGCTCCCAAACATGAATCTGGTAAAAGATCGTCCCCCACTTTACGGCACGCTACACTTGAAAAATCTTTGCACGTTTTTAAGTTTTCACAGTTTTTAGAATATACAATTATCAGGATGCCCAGCGGCCTGAGAAGTCGGAGAAAGTTGAGGAAATGTAAAGGAATTTTTTTAGAAGTTAGGGAATTTCTTTCTCATTGAAATTAATTAACATATTTTACTTAATTGTTTTGTATAAACGGACTAAATATTATTTTTTAGTATACGTACATACATTTTCCCAGATAGAAAAATGGAAAATACTGGATTTTTTGAGTGAAAGATCGGGATTTTTTTATAATAGACTTTTTGCCTGTAAAAAAAATTATTTTTATAAGCTTTTAAACCTGGAATTTTTAAATCTGGAGTTTGCTGGGCACCCTAATTGATTAATATAAATATATATTTTCAAAAAATTATTTATATTTTGTATTTCTTATAAAGTTGGAAATAGATATTTAAAAAAATTTAATTTTTTACTTTTCATAAAAAAATTGTTGAAAATAATTTATTAATGTAGAAAATTTTTAGATAATCAAAGTATAAAATGTTCAGTTGTCTCATTTTTTGATGTGCTTACATGTTTGTTGAAAATAAGTGTAGACATGGACATCCATATGAAGAGGGTCCTTATGGTATTTATGGAGTTATAGACATTCACAATTATTAACAATATTTAGTCTCGAATCAAAAAAGTAGGAAAAACAAAGTTTCAAGTGTAGCCCCTTTTGGCATGACCAACATTGTGTAGTATTGTCACGTCGTTTTATTTTGATCATCAAAATTGGAAACTTTGGATTTAGCAATAATCTTTTATACATATATATATATATATATATATATATATATATATATATATATTGATTTGCAAATATTATTATCGAATAAAAGAAAGAGGGATTGCGACGGCCCTAAACAGTAAATAGCAAAACGTGAATATTTAATAATTACATATATCGATTATGACCAAAGTTTCCTCTCATTTATTTCAGCCTTTTACATAAATTGTCCTGGTTTGCAAATAAAGCATGTCGCTTGTGGACGCTTTTTATTTAACGTATCATAATAATTGAAGTATAAATTAAGTTGTTCCTTCGAAAAAAATTATCAGTATATAGTTACTTTTCGTAACAAAGGAAGAGCGATTTTTTAAAATATTAAAAATATTTAAAATATTTGAATAACCGACACTGGGCCTCACAGAATTTTAAAGAATTTCATGTAATTTTAGAAGATTTCAAAAGTTTTTTTTTGTTAGGAATTTTAAAGGTTCTGCAACTTTTGGAATTTAAAAAGATTTTTTGGAATTTCAAAGGATTTCGTGGAATTTTAAAGAATCCCAAAAGACTTAGAAATTTTTCGATAGTTTAAAAATTTCAAGAATGATCCATCCTGTGTTTGGGCTCTAACTTCCTTAATTAATGTTTGGAATTCATTTAATTGTCCGTTCACGCCAATGCTTAAACTATTTAATGAAAAATGACTTATCGTAGCTTTTTTGAATTACAGCCACCGACGGTGTCAACCTTAGGCGGTTTAAAGCGTTGTCGAGCTTTATATGACTGCGAGGCGGATAACGAAGACGAGCTTTCATTTCGCGAGGGCGAAGTGATTATAGTCACGAACGAGCACACTGACGATGACAATTGGATGGAGGGTGCTTTGGAACGAGCACCAGAAAGAAGAGGCATGTTTCCGATAAGCTTCGTACATATGCTCCAGGATTAACGTTCGATGAGTCTCCATTCCATAGAGAATGTTCTGAACTACGCGTAGTAGTTCAGACAATTATTTCTACAGGAAGACTTGTTTAGGTTTTTTTGGAAATCGAAACTCTTACAGTCTTTTCATCAATTAAGGACATTGGATCAAGTTTCTAATATCAAAATTCGATTTTCTTATTTTAATCAATGATTATTTGAATTTGATATCTGTTCGCTCTGTATATGTATTCGTTTTAGTAGAAATTTGTTTATAGAGCAAAAAAATATCTAATTACAATATTTGTCAAATAAAATGAAGAAATCGAATTTTGAGACTAGGCCTTGAATCGAACATCCTTAAAATTAATGAATAATGGGTTAATATCGCACGGAGATTTCTGCTACATATCTAGCAGTCTTTCATTATTACAAAAGCTTCGATAAATATTTTCTCATAGAGTAGTGGTGAATAAAGAAAAAAAGCTGCAGATACAATTTCAAGGGATATAGACATGGGCGGCGGTTATATTTAAACAAAATATTATTGTGTAATCAATACAGTAATCTGATTATTTCCAAAATGATAGAAAGTTTCAGCATTCAAAAATTTATCAAGTTTTGATAATTTTGAGATTAAATTTTTGGTAATTAAAAAACTTCTCGTGCTAGGTTTGTAACAAAAAAAGCTAGGAATGACGTGAACACATTTTTTTAATTGTCACTGCTTCAAAGTTTCCTCTATGAGGAAGCAAAAAAAATTAAGCTCCAGTTCCTTTACAATTTTTTATAAAAATTATGGAATTTTCTAAAATATTCTAAAAGGCTTTGGAATAATTTGATATACGTATATTGGAATATTTTACATTATTATAACAAACGGGAATGTTTTAAAATTATGTAGAATTTTATTATCTGAATATTCTGAAAGCACTAGAATTATCTATAGCATTTTCAAACCTTTTACATTATTCCAAACTCATCTGGGATTTTAAAAATTATTATTGTCATTTTTAAAATAGCCGCCGCCTAGAGCATAAAATAGATTGTGTTTTCAAAAAACGTAAGGCCGTAAAAATGTAATGCCGTAAATTTAAACCTTTAACGACTGATAAAAGCGTTTTCGCAGAAAGAGTCCACTTTTTCATAATTTCTAAATCAACTTAGATTGAAAAATTTTCGAATTGTACATTTTAAAGAGATTAGCTTTATCAATTTTTGTCTAGCTGATTTTATTGAATGACTGTCGCATTTTCAATCGCGAAGAAAATTAACTAAACAAAATGCATTTGCATTTCTTCTAAGAAATAATTCTCTGCATAAAATTATGCAAAGTTCTACGTATATCCAAATCAATTTTTTATTTTTCTCACAAACTGTTTCGCTTTATTAGGGGTTTTGAATTCAAGTTATTATACAAAAATTAGATTTCTTCTTTTTACTAAACAGATGTTATAATAAAATATTTTCTTTCTTTGCAGAGCTATCCTTTTAGGAATATAAATCTGGCTATAGAGCGAAAAAATTTTTCCTTTTAGAACTTTTTGCGTAAAGTGAACAATTCGTTAGAAAAAAATTTGTTTACTTCAAGAATTAATCCTAGAATTTAAACATTTTTCTTAAATTTTAGTGTCCACCCTACTCGGTTTCTAAAATTTGTGGCTTATTTCGACAATTCAAGCACTTTTTTCTCGTTCAACCAGATAGATACTAGAAATTTGAATTAATGCAAGAGAATTCGAGATGTCGAAGCAAAATAATACAGTATTAGTCGCACGGAGTTTGCGAAGATTTAAATGTAAATTAATGCCATATTATTTCTAGTGTAATGAGAAATTCACGATTAAAGTTTAAAGGTTTGATAGTCATTTTAATGCGAGATTTCACCGCAGAAAAAATAAAGGGAATCAGGATTCGCCTTCTTCTGTCTCTTATCCTAGTGTACAAAAACCAAAGAACAGTTAAAGATTGGCTCACAACCACTGAAAATCCGAAAAACGGCTGAAAGGTGTTGGATCAAAACTCTAACGTCAAAATTCGATTTCTTCATTTTATTAAACAAATATTAGAATTATATACCTTTTCGCTCTGTAAATACTCTGTTTTTCAAAATAAATGTATGGCTACAGAGCGAAAAAAATGTCTTTCATATTTTTCATGTAAAATGAAGAGTTCAAATTTTGAGCTTATAACTTGGATCCAACAACTTTAATGTCTTTCTCAGACTTTTGAGGCAATTTAGATGGCTAGTCAATAACTGGCCACTATCTAAAATTTGATTTTTTCATTTCATCGTTCATTAGATCTAGGTGCTTCTTACTGTATCAAATGCGGTGAGACTTATGTACATATTCGAATTGCAACTTTGACGACCAGAAGAAAATATTTCTCTGCAGATATTAGATTAGAATTTTTTTAATGTAAATAAATTTAATACTTATAATAAGAAAAATTTCTTGTGTAAAATTTAATAACAAATTTAATCGTATCAAGTGTGTTTCTGCTTTAAAAAATTAAACATTTTAATCGATTAGTGTTAATGAATTTTTAATTTAATTTAATCAATGTTCAATAAAATATTGTTTTACTGAGTCAGAGAAATATTTTCCAAAGATATTGAAAGGCCATTGCAGGATTCAATCGAAGAAAATTATGTAATTTATTCAACTAAATCGAATTTCGAAATTAGGTGATATTTTTATGGCGTCTCTAAATCCTTATTATTAAAATTATAATATTTTATGTATATACGTACCAGTAGATGTAAGACCACTGTAGTTACTTTATTTATTTTAGATAACGTTAAGAGTGTTGAATCCAAGTTATAAACTGAAAATTCGATTTCTTCATTTTATTCAACAAATATTATAATTAGATAAAAAATGTCTATTTCTAAAATTCGTTGAGTGAAATGGAGAAATCTGAGTTAGAGTTTAGAACTTGAATCCAATACCCTTAAAAGAGATTCGACATCAGTGATCAGCGTAGAAAAAAGTTGCAAATATTCTTTAAAAAGTATTTTCAGAGGAAGCTGAATTACGGTGATAGTCACTTTTTATGTGTTTGCCATGACTCAATAGAGCTTCAAATTATTCAAATATCTTCATAAGACTCTTTCCGCTGAGAAAATCTAGAATAGAGGTCATAAATGGAAAAGTTTCGGCTGTTACTTACATTACGAATTCTTAAATTCTCAAATTAAGTAGACTCTTTAAAAAAATAAAAGCTAGTGCCCTAGTGGTGATGCAATATCGAAAGGAAAATATCGATATTCACAATATCAATGTTTCGAATATAAAATATATATAGAGGAAAAGAGGGTAACTGTAGTTCTAAAATATAGATAACGTAGTTCAATATATGAGCTTTGCTTTATATTTGCTTTCCCATATAAATGTCCCAATATATCATTCGTTTTTATAATATCGACAATATTGATATTTCCAATTCGATATTGCATTGCATTACTACAAGTGTTGTCAGGTAGATAGATTTTTATTCAGAACTGACGAGATTTAGACAAATTTCGGGTTTCTAAAGACTTTCAAAAAATTTATTCAAATCTAAAGATTCTTTCCAATTTTCAGAAATCCTTATTTTAATTATTTTCTAGTTTTCTACTCTCTGAAATAATGCTCAATTCCCCTGAATCGCTATAAATGCTGTTTAATTTCTTCTTTCTTTCTGATTTAAATCTGAAGAAAGTCGAGATTAGTCTGAAGATAAAGAAAAAAATCTGGGGAAACTGAAGATTTATATCTTTCGCACCTGGCAGCACTGATTACAGGAATAGTATTCTAAAATTTTTGGTAATTTATGTTAAGTCTTTTTTTTTATGTTTTGTCGCTATCTTTGTCTAGAAAAAAATGTATAAGATAAAAAAGAAAAGGATAAAACATAAATTACCAAGAATTTTAAAACACTTCAGAAACTACAGGGAAAGATAGAAAGATGGATGTGTAAATAAATGTCTGTACATCGGCATATAGACTTTAATAAATGATTAATGGATAATCCCGTTTTCTTCGTTCCGGCTGCACAAGATCGGATTAAAGTTTAGATACTTATAATATGCATTCAATATCAGCTTTTACTGTGAATTTAATCTGAGGATTCAATCTTTGTATTTTAAAGAGTTTGAACTAGTCTCATCATGTTTTAGAACTTTCACTGCCAAAAGAGATTCTAAGCAGAGCGTTAAGATTAAAATTGTTTTAAATATCCGATCTCGTGTAGGCTGTTGCGAATTTTCAACGCTTGGAGTCGTATTCCTGTTTAAGGGTGTTTGATCTAAATTCTAACTTTAAAATTCGATTTCTACATTTTATTAATCAAATATTAGAATTAGATACGTTTTCGCTCTATAGACGCACTCTTTTTCAAAATAAATGAAGCAAAATATGTTTACTTTTAGCACTTTTTGCATAAAATGAAAAGTTTGAAATGTATCGTAAACATTTATTTTATTTAAAAAATTTATTTAACGTATTTTTCTATTGGGAAAAAGAGTACCTCCATAGAGCGAAAAAATATCGAATTCTAGTATTTGTTGAGTACAATGAAGAGATTGAATTTTGAGATTAGAATTTAAAGTAAAAAGCCCTACTTAAGTCTGACGCCTCATGTAGAAATGAATGTTATGTTATATAATAAAAGTAATATAAAATATAACAATACAGAACGACGTATATGTGGATACTTGTTAAAAGTAATAGTTAAGTAACTTATTCTTCGCATTTCATCTAGAAGATGAGGTGATAGGTAGATAAAAAGTATTTATTAACGTACTAAGTATGTATTAGGTCTCTATTTAGTTATTATTATCTCGAGTCGCATAGTGTAAGTAAGCAGAAAAGAAAGATGAAAAAGCGGAAGTAAAAGTTTCTATTCCAATATGAAAGAAAACGTGTTTGATTCATGTATACATTTTTTTCTAACGACAATTTTCACTTCTAAAGTCTTCAATAGCAGGGGGTCAATTTCCCAACCCCTTTTGCAAATTCATTTTGCCACCCCTTTTCTCCCTGTTCCAAAATCTTTTAAAACTCTGAAATCCCACAAAATAACAATTAAAAAGAAGTTTGACCTTTTTTTAAAACAATTCACCTCAGTTTTTAAAATTTGAATACTCATAATTTTCTCAACAAAATGTATTAATTATTTAACTAATGTATTATTTACATTTTTCATTATTTTCAATTTTCCCGCCTTAATATTTGAAACAGATCGAGAATTTATGAGAATTAAAATTTTTTAACATTATCTATAAAAAGTCGCACTTTGTCCTCTAACTCACATGGTAAAAAGAGAAGGAAGGAAGGAAAATTACGATAATATTTTTTACAGTGTACTTACTACAGAAATATTTTTTATTTTTCATTTAGAGGGGGACAATCCCCCTTGGTGCCCCCACTGCCTACGGTCATGGATTATTGACGGCCCTGAGACTGCTCACTGACTTTCTGTTAGAAAAGTTCTGCCGTTGGCTGAAATTTGAATCGCGCGCCAAATTTTGACCAATGACAACACACATTGCAATCGGCTAGAGAAATACTGCCATTGGTCAAAATTTAGCGCGCGATTCAAATTTTAGCCAACGGCAGAATTTCTCCAACAGAAAGTCAGTGAGCAGTCTCAGGGCCGTCGATAATCCATGACCGTAGCCAGGGGGGCACCAAGGGGAGGATTTTCCCCCCCTAGAAATAAAAAATAAAAAATGATAAAAATTAAAAATAATAAATTCTCGAAATTTGTAAGGTAATTTATTTTAACGTTACCTTCTCGGTAACGTTACCGAGAACGGGAATATTACCTCGGTAATATTACTCACTAAGAACTCTAAATTTATCTCTAGATTTTTCTTTGTTTTTCCGTTGGATGAAAAATCTAGATCTAGAGACAGGCGCAAGCCGCGCAAGGCACCACTGGCACCACTCACACAGAAAAGGTAAAGCAAGTGCTTGCGGGAAAATTTGAATTATAATTGTTTAGTTTATATATCAATAGAAAAATATTCATTTGAACGGTATTTTTTTATTGTACTTATAAAAATTACAACAGCGATAAAGAAAACACCGTTCCGCGATTGGCCAGATTTTCGTGGTCGATAGGTTTGTCAGTTTGTGGGGTGATATGTGTTACATATGTGAGGGGCATGTGTGGTACATGAATGTGTGGGACGACTTACGTGAGTTAGTAAACTAGTGGTTACGTGACTTTGTGTCCTGTGGACCTGTGACAGTGTCAGTATGTTTGAGTGTGAGGATTAGACCTCTTCCGTTCTTCGTCAGCTTTCGACCCCCCTCACTCCCTTATATACTTGTCACAAACCCATCATCACACGCATGGTGGATCGTGGATGTGGATTGTGGTGGATTCTCGACTCCAAATATTTCTAATCACGGTCTACAATATGATCTAAGTGTGCGCTAGCTGTGAATCGCCACGAATTCTCCAGGGGTGTCAACTGTCTACAATCTCATGTGGACGGTCGTTAATACAAGGAAGACGGGACCAATCCACAGCACGAAGAGGTCAGAACAAGTCTACAAACGCCAAAACGGTAAATATAAAACATAAACTTTAATAGTTCAATATTGCCAAATCTTTCTTGAAAAATCTCGTCGTATGAATCAAAACTGAATCTATTGAATATACTACCTTTTAAATATGTACGTTCTCCAAACTGAAAAGGCTGAAAAAGCTAGTCTGAAAATCTTGCGACGAGGTCTTTAGTTTGTTTTTTTTTTTTTTTTTTTTTTTTTGTTTACGACGCTGTACAACTCGAAAGGCTCTTTTAAAGAAAAAGTCAGACCTCGGAATCCAATTAATTTGTTTTATTTATTCACCCAAGAAAACTTGAATCGGCTAAACTTCATTGTTCTGTTTTTGTTATTTGATTCTATATTCTGTTTACCGTACACCACCCCCCTTCTGAAATTTCCCCTCAAGAAACGAATCGTGAAACGCAACGAAAATTTCGTCTCATTCTGCTATTAAATTAGATCTTTTCCAACTTTATTTTTCTTTTAATCCTCTGTATGTATTTCGGGGCTAAATTCGCGATTTTTCACCCGCGACTCCAAAAGGAGCGCGTTCAGAATAAATTAAATGTACATACATATATATGTATATGTAATAATAATTTGCCGATCATTGATGCCATTGCACCGAACCACCTCCAAACCGTCGGGATGGATTATAGCAGGAGAGGGAGAGTTATAAATATACACACGCACTATGGGGTAAACAAACTTGACCTCATCGGAATTCTTATCACCGCTCAAGTATTTTGAGGTTATAGTCGCACTTTAAGACGCATGGAAAAGAGTTGAAATTTGATAGTTCTGCACATTTTAATTAGTTTATTTCCAAAGCGTTTTTGCAGATTTCGATTTTTAGGTGAATAGAAAAATTTTTGTGTTTGCAGTGCTCTGGGTTTTACTGCAACTGTAAAAATATTCCGGACGTCTTTAAGGTCTTTAAATTCTGGCATGTTTACATCTTCTAAGATATCAGAGTATATGATATTATTAACGAGGAAATCAATACTTCTGTGGATGTTATTGTTGATTTGGATGTGAAACAAAACTCGCTCAAGTAATTGAAATTCCCGAAATTATACGATTAACGAAATAAAAAATTCCTGAAGTTTCAAAATTATTGAAAATGAGTGTTTTGACAATACTTTTTTAACGAAAAACAAAAATACCGAATGTGAAAACGTACCGGAAACTAATGCATAATTTTCTATTTCCAAAATAAGAAAATTCCCGAATAATTCATAACAATATATATATAAAAAAAAAATTCAAAAATAGAAAAGAAACTTTTTGTATAATGTTAAAAAATGAATTCTCTTAAAATTAATTGTATGTATTAGGAAATAAGTTATTTATTTCTGTCTAAGTTTGAAATTAATGGTCTAATAAGATTTTTTAAATTTTATTTCAGAGTAGGATTAGTCTGCGGCGTGGTGATCGGGAGTAAGCAATCAACAATACTGTCTTGGTCAAGAAGTCGTGAATAATGAAGTGGTCTCCAGGAGCTCTTTTCTGCGAGCAAGTCGGTGAGCTGACTCGCGTCTTCTCACAATGGAACGAGTGCGAACAAACAGTCGTTTTGTATGCTCTTCTTCGTCGAATACCAGCTGTTCAAGCCAGATTTCTTGCACATGCAGTACAGCACTCATTACACTCTGTCTCCGAACTTGATTCACAGGAATTAAACGCGAATAATCCAGGTAATAAATTCGTTTATATTTACATCATTTACTACATTCATTCTATTTAGGGTAGTGGTTGCTGGACCGGAAACCCGGAAAATGATCAAGAATTTTTCCACTAAAAAAGTCGGGATTATGATTTTTTGAAGAATTTTAAGGGATTAAAAAGTTTTTTGTAATTTTCATGAATGTAGATGATATACAAAAGACTTTGAAAAACTGAACGCGATTTCTCGGAATATTTTTACACCTTTTTCTAATTTCACGAAATCTTCTAATTACTCCTTTAAATTTTGTGCTCACTGAGATAGTAAGTAATGTAACAACTTGTTTGATAAATTGTCTAGCTTTTGTAAATTCACTGCTCTCGGAGTCTACGGAAGTTGCTATCAATCAACTGCTGTCACATCTTCCTCTTCTGAGACCTGGGAATGTAGAGTGCAAGCAGTGCTACTTGGTCGCTATTCCTGAGCTAGTGAGCCATTGTGTTACTACCGGACAGTTTACAGAACAAACGCAACAACTTCTCAGCTATACACTCATTCATCCTGCTATTACAAGCAATGATAGGCGTTCTCTGACACAGTGGCTCAGACACCTCGAGGAGAGAATTAGCAGTACACCACCTGCTCAAAATCTCGAGGAATACACGAATACTCTACCAAGGTAGATAATTTACGTTTTATTTGTATACTTATATAATTGAGCTACGGGATAGTATAACAACACATAAAACTTTCCCAGCCTTTTGCTTTAGCCTTTGAACTAATTGAACTTTTTTATTTTCTTATTTGAAGCCGATGGGACGCGGGGTGGCAGAGGAATGTCAAGCAGCAAAATGAGCAGACAAATCTTTTCAATTCGCAACCTGTGACAACCTTCAGCACTCAACTTCTGCCTCCAGTAACTCGTCAACGTCGATCAAATAGTTTAACACCTCCCTTCGTTCCTCCACATCATCTGGAAGTCATTGATCGGACTAATAATGCTAACAATTCTACCAGGCATAAGACTAGAAGTTTTAGCGTTTCAGGAGATCACACAACCAGTGAGTTTACTTTTACATATTTTATATCGAATGTGACTTCATTTGGCTTATTGTTAACATGGTGTTTACCAGACTTGTAGAATTCAAATTTGGAAGCAAAAATACAGAATTGGCACTAGATTTTGAGTAAAAAATGATCAAAAGTATCAAAACTGTGTTTTTGGCTATTTTTAAGCATATTAGAAAAAAGCGAGAATCTTTTGGACTATTTGTTAACTTTTAGAATGCTTATCAACAAATAATTGGGAATTTGAAATCAAGGGCAGTGTAGACACCATGGTTACTAAATTTCCAAGTGAAACTTGATTTTTTTATTCTATTTGAATTACAGCTGGCTTAATTGGTTTGGGTCCGATGAGTCCACAAAGTTCTTGCACGAGTAGTGGAAGCGAAGGACGTTTAGACGAAGCTTCTACGCGTCCATTAGCAAGTGGAATGAGAGGTTTGTTTAAAATATTTTTAAATCTCTTGAAATTCAGATAAATTACTTATAATGTCTTGATGTCATTTAGTTTAAAACTATTTTTTAATACAGATTTTTTGAATGTTAATTTTTTTATAGATGTTCCTGTATGGTTGAAAACACTCCGCCTCCATAAGTATAGTTATTTATTCGCCACTTTGAGCTACGACGAGATGCTTAAACTAACCGAGGAACAATTAGCGGAACAAGGTGTAACAAAAGGGGCGAGACACAAGCTGGCACTTTCCATCGCTAAATTGCAACAGAGATATACGACCCTTCTAAATTTGGAAAAATATCTTCTACAATCGACGCGTGATGACAGTCAACCAGCTTTATTCGGTCAGGGTTCATCTCTTTTGGCCAATACTCTAGACGAACTAAAGGTCATCTTGACAACACCCCTGAAACCTAGTCAGGAAAATGATCTTCAAGACATTCCTTCACAGTTCACTAAGGTCCTGGGCAAACGTAAGTCTCAAGGAATATTTTGATAAATCAGTGAATTTTTCCCTGCATACCTTGAAATGAATATTTTACTTTAAGTTTATTTAAAAAATATTTACTTAAATAAAAGTAAACTATATTCTTTTACGAGTTTGTATTTTGCTACTATTTAAAAAAGAAATACCCATTTTGGTCTTTGGTATTAAGCTGACGATCAAAAACAATTTTTCAAAATTACAGTAACTCAAATTCATTAAAATACAAATTTTGTTTGTATTCACAGTATGCAGCAGACTTGCATTGGACAGTGTTGATGACGGTATTCTCTGCTCGTGCATAAACATCCTGGAAAAAGTCTTACAACACGACTGCTTTACACCGAATCAGAAGGAGAAGGTCCAACAATGGCGAAACAGGCTCGGCAATCCTAGGCCAACAACAAAGTATGAATTATTTTCCCCCAAAAAAATATAACAGACAAACACGTATAGAATATACACATAAAGTTTGAAAATAACAGTTTTGCAGCTTCAAAAGTTTAAATTAAAAATTTTTAATTTTCAGGTGGCAACACAACTATCCCTACAATAACAGAAGATATTGCTGCACCCAACAACAGAATCATCACAATAGGAAACCAAGTTTGAATTCAAATCATGGGACAAGTGGAAAACTACACAATTCATTCCTAACCATCCCGCACAGGAATAGCATATCCACTCCTTATTTGCAGAGTAACCAAAGTCATAACATCACTCAGAGTAGCTTAAGAGCAATCCACACAACAGAAAAACGACCGAGTTTACAGGAGAACAGTTTGGAGGTAAGAGATGTTACTATTACTGGATTTGGGATCTGAAATCTTGTTTCAATGGCAGCTTCAGATTCTTTTAAAACTGTTAATACTTTAAAAATTCCTTTGAACTTGAAATCTATTGAAATTCCTTGAAATCTTTTTAAAATCACTTATTATCCTTTTAAATCCTTTAAAGTACCTTGAAATACCTTAAAATCACTTAAAATCTCTTGAAATCCTTTAAAGTCTCTTTAAAATTCCTTAAAATCACTTGAAATATTTTCAAATTCCTTGAAATTCTGCGATGATTAGTACGAATTTGGGATGATTCTATCAATTATCCCGTCAGGATAATAGGACAGGACGCTAGATGCACTGCTTCTGCAATACTCATCTTATTCAAACGTAAGTGTGGAAAAATAGATGTCAAGAGAGTCTAAAGTAGTGCGAAATAATTTCTGCACTTTTAATGAAAAATAATATATGATACATGTGGGGACAAAAAGTTTGCACTTGTATCACAATATACTATTGGTTTACCTAATTTTTAATTTGTAACTAATTTTTTGTGACCCGACTTCTTACAGCAGTTGCAAAGAACTTTACAACGTACGTACTCTGCGCCAAGAGATCATTTTCTCGGTCAATCGAGCATCACATCGGAGACGACTGAACCCGAAATCAACTCCCGGCTCGAATCTTTGTGCTTACGAATGACTGAACAAGCTATCGGAGGTTTCGGTGAAGCCTAAATCTCATTTATTGTTAAATCGGTATTGCATGCAAACCGTGAATTTTGTTGAATTCAACATTCAAAAACTTATATATTGAGTCCTTAAATCGAATATTTATTTACAATCGACGGACTAAAACGACCACAAGACATTTATAAAACGTTTCTTTTAAAACGCTGTGTCTAGTTTCGGATACATAGTCGTTTAATTTTTCACTCATGATCATTGATGAATTATCGTGAGCGTATATACCATGTTTTAATGACTCTCAGTAAACAAAATATTTATAAACTGACAGAATTTGGTAAGCCAAATGATACTAGGTATATGGATTCGTTTCTATTTACTGGGTCTACATCTAAAATTATATAGGACAGAACGATTCCTCTTCGAACGCAGTGCATCACGAATTTCATTTAATTACATTTAATTTTATTCACAGGTTGAGATATGTAATATCTCTTTACTTAGTCAATCAATTATCAATAATTATGGAGATGGTGAATAACCAAAAAAATTAATTAATCACAAAATTGCATTTTATTATTATTATTATTATTATTATTATTATTATTAAATTAATAATTAAATAAGAATTTATAGTTATTTACAAAACAGGTTTAACCTGTTTTGTTAATAAATTCATAGCTTTTCTATTTTTCTATATTAGAATCTTTATTTTTTTAATTTAAAACTATTTTCAGTTAGAAGATATTAAATCTAGAGACTTGTATAATTTGCTCAACTCATTTATTTTTATTTTACATTTACATTTACATTAAATTAAATTATTTTTGTTATTTGTTAGAATTAAAATATTTTGATTTGTTTTTATATATGAAAAATTAAATTGATCTCTCTTTATATCTGATTATTGTCAGTATAAATAAAAAGCTACCAGTGACTGCTTAAATTAAATATTTACACTTGATTGATTGATTTGAATAATTCGTCATGTACTGCGATCAACTGCGAATCGCGATCCGTTAAATATATAGATATAAATAAATAATTATATTATACTAGGTTTTTAAAGAAGTGTATAAAATAATGAAAAGGAGGGAAGCTGTGTGACACTTGCAATATTGTTTTTGTGTTATCCATTTCGGGAAATGGAATTCTTCTGATTTTAACAAGCGAACTGAACTGATTTCAAGTCCCTAGTTGCTGTAACAACAAGCTGTATCATCTTTCTCGATAGCAGCTTGAATATCTATGTAATTCTATTTTCTTATAGGCTATATGTAGGAGTAACTTTTAAAAAAAAGTACACACAGTGTTCAGTAATTTTTGTGAATACTGCCAAATCGTGAGCAGATATCGTTTCTTTTATTTACGTAAGGCAGATGCATCCGCTTTACAGTTGAATCGGATAGTGAGTTACAACTGGCGGAAAATTTATACAGTTTAAAGGCCTTAAACGAACAAGCACGCGAGAGTTTGTAAAACCAAAAAAGAAGAAAAATATATAACAAATAGAGTCAAAGCACAGCGAGATTAATAAGAAAAAAAAATAGCATAAAACGCGTAGTTACAAGACATCGAGATTCGTGGCTTGAAATCCTAGGGATATGTTTTTACGCACGTCAGATGGTTTTAAAACGGCTTTGCTGCAACAGCCACAATATTTTTGCGCATAACGGAAATCTACAGTAATTAATCGTAAAAATAAACAATGAAAGACTGACTATTTCACGCGTTTCGATATTTAAAGAAAAGAAAAAAGAAGGGAGCGAGAGACAAGGCATCATGTGCTTAAATGTAACATATACTTTTTCTGATGCTATTTTTCTGAATAAACATTTATCAGAATTTCTATTCATCCTAATTTGCATTTAACTTAATTTAAATATCTTCCAAATTTTTATAAATTTTTTTACAACTTTCTATAGATTCTTCGGAATTTATTTAAATTTACTTAAATTTCTCTTAATTTACATTTGAGTTCTTTTGAATTCTCTACAATTTTTCTGGGTTGATCTAATTTTTCAATTGTAGTAAATTCTTTTAAGTTTGTTTAAAATTTCGATCGAAATTTCTTTGAATTACTTTAAATGTTTTCGACTTTTTTTTTTAATTCTGTCGTAATTTTATATTTACCATTTCGCATCATCTTTACTTTTTTGAATGATCTCGTAACTTTCGTCTCTAACTCCCTTTAGTAAAAAAAAAACTTTTTTTGTCGATACTCCACGTGCGCGTGAAAGAAGCAATTGGAAGACTGCAGAAGGGAAAAAAAACCTAAAAGAGCCTGTCAGTTGGCGAGAGTTAGCGAGAAGTTATCGAGTAATGCAAGTACTTGTAATATTTAGTATGTAGAATGTACGACGATCATAGCACTATATCGTATCTAGACTATAATCGATGTAAGGCGAGTTGTAAAAGGCGAGATTGTAAGGATTGTAAGGTTACATGGTGATCGCCGAATCAAAGTATCCCAGGGGCTACCGATGTAATGAACTTTCTTGCACCAAGTTTAATATGCTAAGTAGTCGCCAAAAATAATCATAAAAAGTAAAAACTCAAGATCAATTTCGTATAATGTATCTAACATGTTCGAAACGATTCCGAATCCTGGAACGTCGCGAATCCCAAGATTGTTTCTTATTGAAAGCTAGTCAAGCGATACAGTTTTAATGTCTATCAACTATTATACTACCTTTATCGTATCTTATCTTTTTTTTTACTTGTATACTTAAGTGCACGATGAGGATTCGCGCACCAATGCAACGCCAAACGGGAAAATGATCCTGGTGTGAAAAAAAAAAAAAAACACTTTCGAGGAATATGAAAGACTGCTCCTAGGTGAATTTATTCAAATTATTGAAGTTATATCCTAGGTGATTTTTATTTTTTAATTAATTATTGTATTAGCTCCATTCAAAAAGGCAGGACCTAAATAGTAGAGTTGTAAAATATCCACATAGATCGATTATAAAATTCTTCAAGTTGAACTCTCGAAAATTAAATCCAAAAGTCTGAAATATTGAAGTTGGATGTTTGAGGGGAAATTATTCTTCGAGGTTTTGTCTATTTGATGCTAGTAATTTAAAAATTTTCGAGCACAAAAAAGAGGACAGAAATTAAATAGTTTTTTAAGGTATGCGATAAGCGACGTTTTTGGAAAAATTGGAAATTTTAGGACTCTGTTAGAAAATTATAAGGGCAAGAATCCTTTCTTTTTATCATGTTGTAAGTTAGGAATATATCGCATCGGTGTTCTCGTCTTTTACATTTTATTATTATTATATTATATTATATTATATTATTAATTATTATTATTCAAATTATTGTGAAAAGGTTTAGATCTGATTACTCGGTCTTTCAACCTCTTTTTGTGTGAAATTTTTCTCAACGAAATATTTTTTGCATTCATTATTGAACATTCCTTTAAAATGGACTGACAAGGAAAGAATTATACTGTAATTTTGTAGCGTTTTTATGCATCTTTTGTATTTTTCTTTCATATTTGAAGAGTTCTGAAAATATATATTATTCTATTAAATAAATAATTATAAAGGATTAGGCATCGATGAAATATGTTCTTCAAGTATGCATGTATTGCAGGATGTGCAATTTTTACAGTAATCAATTAATTAAACATTGGTGAAATTGTATTATACTTATCGTTATTGATGTGTCTGTGACAAAGCTGAATCGAAACAAAAAATTTGAATACGCTTGTTATGATTACTGAGGCCAGATGCTTTTCATTGAATCATCTTAGAGAAACATTTTGTGAAATTTTAAGAATTGTAAAAATTGAACAGTTATAACTGTCAATTTTTTTTAATTCATTTTAAAGGCGATGCATAACTTCGTTTGATAAAATAAATGTATGATCGAATTACATAGATGGGAAAGAGAATGAAAGAAAGGTAGTTTGTTTAAATAGATTATGTTTTTTAAGAATCAAACAAACGCGTCACAAACTTTTAACCCAGGTTACAATGTGAATAACCAGAGTTCACGTCTTCTTTTACAATTCGTGATTTTTACCGCTATCTCTTTTATTATGTGTGCAAACTATGCTTTCATAATCAGGTTGCTATCTGGGATATTTAGTCATGTAAGCTTGGAGAACTTGTAAAGATGCAATTTTTGTACTGTTACAAAGTTACATAGATAATGGTACTCTGACATTGTAGCGTGGAAAACATTTTTCAATAAAACATTTTTCATACACCAGAATTTCCAGTTTAATGATATATTTATCATTTTTATTAATTTTTTCCCAAATTTCCGATCGATTCTTTTAAATTCTTTTGAAAATATTGGAATTCCACTGAATTATTTTTAATTTATTCAAGTCATATTGAGGCGCAGCAACTTGTGTGTGTTTTCTTTATTGTAATTATTAAAGTTAATAGAACTGCAAAAAGAAAACACCGTCCCACTTAATATTTTTCTATTATAGGTAAATGAAAAAATTGTAACTCAAATTTTCCCGCTTAAAGATGTGCCAGGCTGGGCCGGCAACACTGCTTGTTAGTGCTCCCAACTGAAATAATGCATAGTTTGAATTTTCCTGCCGCCTAGACACGAAGGAATAATAAGGAGACCGAACTCCCTCTCGCAACCTGGAAACAAAAACTAGATCATAAGTCTTTAAAAGACCTTTACTTGTGTGCGCATGTGCGCAGTTGTCCTCTTCCTACTCGTGGGAAAGTGTGCGAGTGACAAAGTTTTTAAAATTGACATATAGGGAGGTTATGTTCGTTTGTTATGTGATTTCATGCGGTCTACAGCGGTGAGTGACAAAATTTAGATTTTTATAGTTAAAAAGAGTGGATTATAAAAGTGGTAAGTATGTAGAATATTATTACATTTTTTTTATCTTGAAATCTTGAAGTTGTAATAAATCTTTGTTATTATTTCGTTAATCATACGTTGAAATAAATTTATTGAAATTTTTTTTTTCTATCACTTCCAAATATATTTTTTGTGATAAAAAACCTACATAATGAAAAAATTATCGACGTAGATGTCTGAGATCGAAAATGTCGTAAAATGTAATGCATCGTAAAATGTCGTGAAATGTTGTACTGAAAATATTGTTTATATAATTTATTTGGAGTATCGTTCATATAACAATCAACAAACGAACATAACCTCTCTATCTAATGTCAATTTTAAAAACTTTCTCACTCTCACACTTTCCCACGAGTAGGAAGAGGACAACTGCGCACATGCGCATACAAGTAAAGGTCTTCTAAAGACTTTATGATCTAGTTTTTGTTTCCAGTTTCGAAAGGCTTTCCACTGGCAGTTGGGTCTCCTTATTATTCCTTCGTGCGCCTAGAGTTCTTAGTAAGTAATATTACCGAGGTAATATTCCCGTTCTCGGTAACGTTACCAAGAAGGTAACGTTAAATAAATTACCTTACAATTTTCCAGAATTTACTTTTAGAAGAAATTCTGCCGTTGGCTGAAATTTAAATCGCGCGCTAAATTTTGACCAATGGCAGCACACATTGGTAATCGGATAGAGAAATACTGCCATTGGTCAAAATTTGGCGCGCCATTTAAATTTCAGCCAACGGCAGAATTTCTCCAACAGAAAGTCAGTAAGCAGTCTCAGGGCCGTCGATAATCCATGACCGTAGCCAGGAGGGGCACCTAGGGGGATTGTTCCCCCTCTAAATGAAAAATAAAAAATATTTCTGTAGTAAGTATAAATTCCTTCGTGGTATAAGTACACTGTAAAAAATATTATCGTAATTTTACCACAATGAATGATGTGACCAATATTACCAACACTCCCCAATTTTAAATTACCGAGAATTTTCGAACTCTACTGCCGCCATCTTTGAAACTTTGCATACAAATGCATATATGTATGCGGTGCCTGCGGTGGCAAAGATATTTTACTCTCTTGCAAAGATATTTTACTCTCTTGATATTTTACTCTCTATTTTACTCTTTGCCGGTAAAATATCTTTGGCGGTGGTATGTTCATACATACCAGGTTGACCTAACCTAATCTGTGTTGTTTACAAATTTCACACGTTTCTCTGTACATATTTCTTTCATATAATTTTCATCAAATATTGAGTTTCTTTCTAATTTATGTAAGTTATTTATTTGTAAATTATTTTATTGTTTCTTTGATATTTTTAAAAATATGTAATGCATTTATTTTTCAGTCACAATTCTTCACTCTTTCGAAATTCAAATTATGTTCAAAAAAGAACTCACAATATGTGTAAAACACTGGAATAAATTATAATTAAAATTTGTAGATATCGCTTAAAGATTGTATAAAAGCAGGAACATTTTTTTTCTACAAAAATGCCTCATCCTCGAGATACTTTAGAGAAAATGTCACAACCAACAATAACTGAATATTTTCATGTGCGAAAAACACGAAAAAGATCAGCCGATAATTTAAAAGACAAATTAATATTATCTGAGAGCCCATCAGCGAAGAAAAGTTTAGTTTTGGATTCAGATCTAATTTCGAGAAAAAAGACAAAGGTTTCTCAATCTTCTAGTTCATCAAGGTTACTTGTATCAGTGCTAAAAAAAAATGCTAAGTTAAAAGCAGTGAGTAGAAAATTTCTATGGAAGGAGAATAATAATCCTAATATAAAGAATGCATTCAAAAGTGAAAATATTGAATTGGATTCGATGGAAGATGTGGCTATGGAATCAGGTTCTTCTAGTACCATTGAAGTGCTTTTGCCTAAAGAGAAACTCTTAGAAGAGAATGTTGAATCTTCTTCGAAAAAAGTTAAAACTTATGCGGTATCGGTGAATAAAAAGATTAAAGTGAATAAACCTTTAATAAAAGAAAAGGAAATTCAAAAGGAAATTTCTAATACGTAAGATAATTAATTTTTAATATAATCAATTATGTATTTAGATTTTTTCATTATAATTTGATCGAGTCTGCGTATTTTATTTACGTACCATTTTTTTCAATAGTGTTACAAAATTTTAACTTAATTGCTTCCTCATAGAGGAAGCTTTTTGTAATGATTTCAAGGAGGATATATCTAATATGATGTTCTGAAAATTTGTCCGGATGTGTTGTCACGATTCAGGTGGCCTAATATTAATACGTTTGATTAATTAATTAATGCTTCCTCTATGTGGAAGCAAATCATATTTGCTTCCAGGAAGTAAAGTGTTCATTGAATGAGCATAAAAGTTAATACAACTTACAGCTATTTTTATTCGATAGTTTACAGATCCATGCTGTGCCGGTAAAAAAATTATCCAAAAGTGTAAACCCTACAAATAAAGACATTTCAGAAACAATAATTACTCAAGAAGCTCCTCTGCTGAAATCAAAAAAATTTCGAACTAAACCCGACCAATCTACAAAATCGTTAATCATAAATACCCAAACACCAAAATCAGGTTTGCCTTTGCCCAGTCACTACAAATTTCTGGGACAAATTTTCACATGCATCGATATGGTAAGAATTCTATAAGCAATTATACTTATTCTTAGTAATTTCAAAAAATTAATTTATAAAAATTTACTTTTTATTTAGGTTGCATTGATGCTTTTCAACCGAGGTGAGGTCATAACATTCAAAAAACTACAACCTGCTCTACAAAATATGTCAAATCAGGATGTTACGTTGGATCATTTAGCGCAAATCAAAACGATCTACCCAGAAGCGTTTTCCTACCAGTATAAGCACCTCAGGACTTTTTCGCCTGAGTCAGTAGTTTTAACACCAAACTTTGAGTCTCCGAAAATATCAGATGGAAAGAGTTTTCTTCAGAAAAGAAAACTAAAGTTCTATAATACTCTTTTAGGTAAATTAAATTTGCTTTTTTCTACTTTTAATTCATATATAATATGATTCCCGATTAAATGTTTTTAAAAATATTTTTTTATAGATAGGGTCAAAAATGAACACGAAAAATTTATGTTTGAAAAATGTAAAAAATCGGGACCCTTGTTACCAAAAGATAAGATCAAACGTTGGCATCCTCAATTTGAAATTGAGAAATGCAAAGTTATCGAGAAGACTGAATTGACAACAAGACAACTAATTAAACAAACTTCTCCTAAAGAAGTCCTTGGTAAGATTCTTTTCTTCAAATTTGTGATATTTTACTGAGAGGAATTTAATCTTTAATATTTTATATCATGCTTGCAATAAATATCTTTATATTCACATATAACATATTTATATTTGTTTCTTCTTAAATTTGTTTAAAATCTTATAATAAACTCACAAGCTTTTTATAAAACTCCTTCTACATGAAGCGGACTTCTATGCAAGCAAATTTTAAACTTCTTCCTTAGTTTCACTGCATTCCAAAGCAGTTATAAAATTAATGTCAGTTAAAACAGTTAACTTAGAATGTTAACATGCTAATTTAACAGTACTAATTATTATATAAAAAAATTTCTTTACAGAAAAAGTAAAGGAGTGTTATAAAATTGACACAAATCTGAAAAATTCAACAGAATCTTCTGAAATTGTTTCAAAACCGGTGAGTAGAGTCCTTAAAATTGTAATAACTTTTAGATTCAATTTTAAAGCGTAACTTATAATTTGTGTAATTATTTTGCAAATTAGAATAAAATAAGTTTTAACAAATCCTTTATTAACTCTTTTTTTGAAGAGACTTTTGGTGATTCAAATGTAAAGTTTTAAACATATTTTTTTACAGATAGAGATGATACAAGAAAATAAGCAAGCCGAATATTATTGTAGATTACCCTCTTTAGCAAAACTTCTTCACAATATTTTTTTATCTGAAAACAAGAATGTACTGGCTTTAAATGTGGTTGTAGAAAAAGTTCAATATTCTTGTGATGAAAAATTATCTTCGGATGAAATAGAGAAGAACCTTCGATTACTTTGCAAATTAGTCCCACAGTGGATTGATTTATTTAATCTAGGAAAAAGTGATCGCTTAAAAATCGACAAAAAAGTATCCTTTCAAAAAGTTTCAAAAATATTACTAGCCTTAGCTAGAAGAAAGTGAAACTTTTTATCTAAGTCTTGATTAAAGCTAAGCACTTGTGTCTACAATTGAAAATCATAAATACAAATTTAAAATATGCATATATAGTTAATTGATGATTGATTTTTTGCGTACATTTTTTTTATATTTCACTATTATTTTCAGAACCAGTAACAAAAAAATGAGACTTTTTATCGTTGAACTATAATCATTTAAAAAAAATTATCTCGTATTTACTTTGCATATATATCTCATGATAAGTAATTTGATTAAATTCTTGAAATAAATAAATGGAAATTATTCATTTTTAAATTTTTATTTTCCCCTGAAGGATTCATTATATTTAAAGTACATACATAAATGCTATAAAAAATACAAATCCTATTTCTAACTATGCTGAATAAGGAAAAAAAAAGTAATAAATTGAAGTTATACCAACATTATGCATTAACTCATTTTCTAAAAGCTTAAAAATATTCGTTAAAAAAATATTTTTGCAAGTCTACAAGTCCTTTAACACGAAACATACTTCCATTTAAACACTATCTATAATTTTTTTAGAATTTGAATTTTAAATTACAATTTGGAAGCAGTAAAAAATAGCTTGCAGTACAATCTCAATATTTCATCACATTCCCTTATTTATTTTAATAGTTAAACTATTTTCATAATCACAAACAAATTTTACCCTAGTATTAGATTTTTGATTATACATAAAAGAACCCGTATTTAATACGAGGTTTGAAACACAATTAAGCTATAAGAAAATATAACATACATGAAACTGAACAAAAATATTACAACAAAATATGTTAGGTAATCAACAGAAAATCTCATTTTTTAATATTATTGAGATTCAAAAATACGAACATAATTTAACGAAGCATAATAAAAAAAAAAAGATTCATTCAGCATTAGCATGGAGTGCTTCTGAAAGTTTTTCTTTACAGTCATCCAGGTAAACTTTTAACGCAACACTTTCTTTAAGAAGATCATATACCCTCAAAGACTCCATTCTTTTAAGTTTTAGGATTTCATCTTCCGCTTCTTCAATTTTCACAAAAAGTTCAGCATTTTCTTCTTTTACTTTTAGAATCCTTCTTTTAGTTTCTTTCAGTCTGGCGTCGAGTTCATCTTTTTTTACGCTGTGTTCCGAAGATTTATCAGTTTTAGATTTCCTTGATTTATTACTTCTGTCTGCTACTGCCATGGCTGTTTCGGATTTTGTAGCATCTTTAGATTCGTCCTTTGGCTTTTCCTTACCTTCAGATGCTTTACTTTGTGTTGAAGAGTCAAAAGAAGTTTTAGTTTCAGATTTATTACCTTCAGGGTAACTTTCACTATTAGGCTTACTTTCTTTCTGCTCATTTTCCAAATTTGAACGCTGCTCTTCGGTACCTAATTTTTCACTCATTTCTTCAGTTCCTTTATCAGATGAAGAAACTTTAGCTCCTGATTCTTCCTTATTATCTAAGTCATCTTCTTTCTTCTTATCGCGTTCTTGATTTTGACTAGACGGATCCACAATATCATCCAATAATAGTTTGGACATTTCTGTTACGATACTGTCAGAATCTAGTGTTTCAAGAACGTCTTTCTCTTGAATATCCTTTAATATCTCTTCTTTATCAGGACTGCTTTCTGGAGACTGTTCGATGTTCTCGATTGAATTCGTCGAAATCTGAGAATCGTATGATTCCATGTCGGTCTCTTCATCTGTTCCCATCTGGCATAAATAGTAGAAGGCGATATATTTATTATCATATTTAAATTCATTTTCCAGAGCATCTCGACAGGGTCTCGATGAAGGAAACTCATTGGTTGTGTGACACGCCAACTTATTAAGATATCCAAAATGTTTACTTATTTCTTGGTAATGTGTTTCAATTCCTAATTTTGTATTGGTAGTCATGACAAACGGAGCTTCGATATTCAACATGATCTCTAAGAGAGATTCAGCCCACATATGCACTTCACTTTCATCCCCAAAATTAAAAGTGATGATGAAGTCCGGGGTTGTAAAAAATTCTTCTTCGACGTAAGACACATATGGCTTTTTGTAACATTCAGTTGAGAAGGTCTTGCCTACCGTAACACATTTATGGCATATTCCAATTTTACGTGTAATTTCTGAGTCATCCTGCTTCAACTCTTCTCCGACGGCGACGATCTTGAGAGTTTTCAGTTTGGGAATCAAATGCAGGAGCACTTCATGGATCGCGAAATCTTTTCTTCTTGTATTTGGAATGCCTGTAAATCGAAGATTAAATAAGCATAGCTTCTTATTCACGATACACGCTGGTACGTTTATTCAATTGCTCCAAAAAGGAAATGAACTTTATTTAAAGCATGAGGTAAACAAAATAAATGAAATTAAATAATAAATGAAGTAAATAAGACAATTTTGCATTTCGCATATGGATATATAGGAAAAGAAATTGAGCAAAAGTTACGATTTCACACATATGTGCGAGAAAGTGATTTTAGCCTTGTGTGACCTTCAAACGTTCACACAAGGCTAAAATAACATTCGCAAACTAGTATCCAAATGTAATATTTTGACACGTGTGCGAAGCTTGATTTAGCATACGCTTTTTTGACCGTGCGTGTGCGAAATCGAATTTCACGCACGGAGTCTCAAAAAATACTTTGTATGCGAAATATACTTCTAAAGAATATTATACTAACCTACGATATGGATAACCAAGCTGGATTTGTTTTGAAGCCCAAATTCATGGATCACGTGCATCAGTGTCAGTGAGTTGGTGTAAAGATGCGAGCACATATGGGACCATTCCGTTTCATTCAAAGTTTTCATAAGCCCAGTTTCTTCTTTCTTACCTAAGTATTTCAGGAATGCATCCATATTATTTGGTGGCTGGAAAGTCTCTGGGTTGAGACCTAAGAACGGGAAATTTTTTGTATTAAGAAAAATATCGTGTCTCTCATCAAGCATAAAGCGCCAATCCAGATGAAAACAAAGGTTGAATTTCCTGCAGATGCCACTCTCTTTGTGATCATCTATATCATATTCGTGCTCTTTACAAAAGCTCACTTGGGGGCAGGATTTACAGTTACCAAGAGAAGTCGGGTTACTTTCTAAGCAGGTAAAACAGACCCTCGGATATAGAAACATTTGTTTTTCATCATTATATAATTTTCGTTCCAATTTTTCCTCCACAACTGATATTAAACTATATTTCCTGTTGAGTATTTCATTCGGTGATTGTAACTCTTGCAGGAAACCAAACAAATTTGTGGATCCACTGGATTCTAATAAATTCTGAATCACCTTACACAAATCTTGGTGTCGTGTCTCGTGTTGTTTTTTATGCAACTCGCCGCAATAAGATATCATATTGCATTTCTCACATCGAATAAGTTTATCAAACTCATTATTCTTGTTTGGACTACACAAGTGGCAGCTGTTTGGGAAGAAATAATGCGAATGAAACCAATAATCCGTCAGATCCTCTGGAAAAAAGGTATCAAGAT
>CAJFCO010000433.1:0-38127 GCA_904066015.1 Synergus gifuensis
ACACAACATTCTCATGCATCACATGATTTATCCAAATTCTTCGGGTACGGTCAGTAGGAAGGATAGGATAGGTGTCTGGGTGCAACAGTAGATTGGGCGGCAAAGTTTGAATTACCAGAATTCCTTTAATTTGTTGAAGGCGTCAAAGACATCTTAAAATCCATCGGTGATCCAAAATTGATAAATATAATATAATATAAATTCAATAAATTTGTTAATTCCATATTTTCGCAATAAAGCAAGTTATTTTCAAAATGACAGGATACATGGTAATGTAGGGATCTTCCAGAGCTCGGACGATAGAGGTTACATGAAAATAGATAAAAATAACGTAATGAGTAACTATTACTAAATAAACTAAATTTGAACCATATCCAATCTGTGAAATGTGCAACCTCCAGAGCTGAATAACACAATTAAATGAATTTACTTTAATAAAAATTAAGTTTGTGACTTGCAAAATTTTGCAACGTCACAAGTAAAAAGAAATTGTTGACTTTCAAATTGGAATAAATTACTTTTCGCCTTTTTTTACCATCGAAAATTATTTGCCCCTTGTAAATTCCTACTTGATATCCCTCTGGCATATTAGAAGATGACAAAATTTTATTTACGACCCCCAAGTGAGTGGAGTGTATTGCGTTCTTATGCATCATGAAAGCGATGGATGTCTTGTACTATTCACTATATCGCAGTACGTAGAGGTATTACTTGGTTTACTACATACATTGCTATATATATAAGTATTTCGTGCCGGAATATATAGAAAGGAAATAAATTTACCACCTCTGGGTTGTGAAGACGCTCTGCGCAGAGACACGAGAGGTACTCGCTGGGGAATACGTGCAACAGCAAACCGAAATAAAAGTTAGGCGAGAGCAAGTCAAGTGGAAGCCGGAAAGTGAAAATAAAGAAGATGAGGATACGTGAAAATGTAATGCAAGCTATTGCGGACTTCCGGTTGAGCCGTGCACCTTGCCACTTGTATTTTTAAACGAAAGAAGGAACTACCAACAGAACCATTTCTACGTCCTGACCAGCATCGACGAATACTCGCGAGTTTAAGTCCGGATTTCTCGTATTTATATTTCTCTCGAAACGAACGTGACTTTTATTCGCAAAGTATCTAGAAGAAATCTAAGATTTTTCAAGAAGTAACTTTACCAGCTCAGAATACTCAGGATTTTATGTTACATTTCGAACTCTGAATCTGTAAAAAATAAAACCGTCTTCAAATAAGTCTTGGCGAAAGTTTCAGATTGAATTTCATTTTAAGTCAATACGGAATTTTGCGAATCATTTTTAATCCTTTTTAATACGAATCCTTATTTTAGAAAAGAGATGTTATTAATATATCGAACACATTGTTGTCGAAAATTTGATTAGTTGCTTTGGAAATTACGCAAAGTGTGAATGTATCGAATTTGAAAATTATCTTCAGAATATTTTCGTTGTCAAAACAATTACTAATAAGAAGGTTATATAGAGGATGGAAATAATTTAAAGTGATAAAAATAAGTATTTTGATGTGAAAAGTAAATTATTAGTGAAGCAAAAAAATATTTCAAAATATATATATATATACAAATATATATATATATATATATATATATATATATATATATATATATATATTATTTGAGAAATCAATATTTAAAATATATGTATTTGTATATTAGTGATCAGTTACCATTAGAATTATGAGATTTTATGGGATTATATATTTTTAAGGGATTTCACTATATATTTTGTGAAATTTTAAGTAATTTGAGAGATTTTTAAGAGATTTTTAAGCATTTTATGATATTCCATTGGATTTTAAAGTATTTTAAGAGATTTAATGAGATTTCATGGAATCTTGAATATTGTTAAGGAATTTAAAAGGATTTTACGAACTTTATTGATATTTTAGAAATATTAAGTGATTTCACGGTATTTCAAGGAATTTTATGTTTTAAAGGATTTTAAGAAATTGCATGAAATTTTAAATAATTTTCAAAGATTTAATGATATTTCATAGGATATTAAGTTATTTTAACGACTAAAGGGATTTCAAGGGATTTACGAGGTTTCATTTGATTTTCAGGGGGATTTAAAGGGATTTGCAAGATTTCATTGGATTTTCAGGAATTTAAAGGGATTTCATAAGACTTCATGTGATTTTAAGTAATTTTATGGGATTTGATGGTTTTTTGGGAGATTCTTAGTAATTTTAAGCGACTTTAAGATATTTTATGAGATATTAAGTCATTTTAAGGACATTTATTTCCAGAAATTTTTAAAGATTTCGTGAATTTATGTTGAAATTTCAAAAATTTTAAAGAATTTAACGAAATTTTTGAGTAATCTTAAGAGATATAATAAGACATCATCGGATTTTGAGTAATTTTAAGTAATTTTAAGAAACATCATTTGATTTTGCGAAATTTAAAGGAATTTCATAAGATTTCATAGGATTTTTAGTCATCTTAAGGGTTATAAACGATAGGTTGTTAAATTTTAAGGAATTTTATGGAACATCAAGGAATGTCAAGGAATATTGTAGGGAGTATTAAGTAAGTTTAAAGACTTTTAAGAAATTCAAGGGATTTTACGGGATTTCATGGAATTTTAAATATTTGTAAGATATTTTACAGGATATTAACTTATTTTGAGGACTTTCAAGAGATTTCATGACATTTCATGGGATTTTTAATAATTTTAAGGGATTTTACAATATTTTACGGATATTTAGTAATTGTAAGGACTTTTAAGGAATTCAAGGAATTTTACGACAATTCAGTCGATTTTCAGAAATTTTAAGAGATTTAATCAGATTTCATGGGACTCTGAGTAATTTTAAGGAATATCAAATGATTTTGCGAAATTTAAAGGAATTTCATAAGATTTCAAAGAATTTTGAGTAATTTTAAGGGTTATAACGATAGGTTGTGAAATTTTAAGGTCTTTAATGGAACATCAAGGAATATCAAGGAATATCAAGCGATTTTTACGAAATTTAAAGTAATTTCAGCAGATTTTTTAAATATGTTAAAGGCATTTTAAGATATTGGATGGAGGATTAATTAATTTTAAAGAATTTTAAGGGATTCAAGGGATTTTACGAGATTTCATTGAATTGTCAGGAATTTTAAGAGATTTCATGACATTTCATGGGATTTTTAATAATTTTAAGGGATTTTACGATATTTTAGGTATATTTAGTGATTTTAAGGACTTTTAAGGATTTTAAGGGATTTTACGAAATTTCAGTGGATTTTCAGAAATGTTAAGAGATTTAATCAGATTTAATGGTACTTTGAATAGATTTAGCGACATTTAAAAGAAATTCATAATATTTCAAAGAATTTTTAGTAATTTTAAGGATTATAACGATAAGTTGTGGAATTTTAAGGACTTTTATAGAACATCAAAGAATATCAAGCGATTTTTACGAAATTTAAAGTAATTTCACCAGATTTTTGAAGTATGTTAAAGGCATTTTAAGATATTGTATGTATTAAGTAATTTTAAAGACTTTTAAAGGATTCAGGGGATTTTACGGGATTTCATGGAATTTTAATTACTTGTAAGATATTTTATTGGATATTATTAACTTATATTGAGGACTTTGAAGGGATTTTACGATATTTTATGAGATATTTAGTAATCTTAAGCACTTTTAAGTAATTCAAGGTATTTTACGAAATTTCAGTGGATTTTCATAAATTTTAAGAGATTTAATCAGATTTCGTGTGTCTGAGTATAATTTTAAGGAATATCAAGTGAATTTACGAAAATTCAAGGAACTTCACGAAATGTTGAAGGATAATAAAGGCACTTTAAGGAATTTTAAGAGACTTATGGAGATTCCTGAAATTAGATAAAGAATTACAAAATTTTATATTTCAAGAATTAAAAATTCTAAATTATTTTTTCTACTAGCAAAAGGTGAGCAAAAACGAGAAATTAATCGCGCGCAGATCATAATTGCTATAGTAAATTAAAATTTCAATTATTGTATCCAGGTGAAATTGAATTACTTAAACGAAATATTTTCTTTGATATTTCTAATCTATTTTAATTGCAAAATTAACAAATATATTTATAAATTGGAAAATATAAGGTCACACATACTCTGAAAACTTTAATTCATTGCTGCACGGAGAGAAAAGATATGGTTTGGCCAACCATAAATATTGAAAAATATAGGGCAACCAAAAAAATAGATAAACTAAACAATTGAATGGTTGCGCTGACCAAACCGTGGCTGCAGCAATTATAACTATGGTTCACATAAAAAACAAGGACTAAAAGTGTTTACAGTTTAAGTCAGTTTTTAGGCTGAATTTAAGTTTAAGTCAGCCTAAAAATTGACTTAAACTGTAAACACTTTCAGTCCTTGTTTTTTATGTGTTGCAGCAACCACAGATGTGGTTGCCGCATATTTTTCAATACAATATGGTTGGCCCAACCCCAGCTTTCTCTCCGTATACAAATTGAAGTTAATGCCGCAGAATATTTGTTGCAACAAAGTAAGTTTTAGTATTTAGCACACAAGATATGGAGGTTGTTTTGTAGGGTATAAGGAGAAGTGTGGTAAGTTGAAGAGGTCGGCAACTAGATTTACGATGGCTAGCAGACTCTACGTATTCCTCACCACGGCAGTCAGGTTCCTAGACGTTTACGGACGAACTCCGACCCCTCAGTGAAGACTAACTGGCGCGGTCGGCCAATAAAACAGCGTATCAAGCCACTTCACTGCAGCTACCGTCGCCATTAACCCAAAAGACTGCCCCAGCTTTCCGCAGAAAAGCTCTTTACTGCTTCTCTTAGACGGACAAATCTTCTTGCGTCACTGATTAATTTTATATTCACTGCCCCTCTGACAATTAAACTATTAAACGCTTAATCAGATTTAAAATCACTCTCATCAGTAGGACGATGTCGGTCACTATTTTTCTGCATAATCGAAATTTTATTCAAAATGTATTTGTGGCATTTTATTCATTTAAAAGAGATTTTCCAAGATTTCCTAGAATCTTTAAATTTTATGTAATCTTTAAATCTTTATGGAATTTTAAGGAAGTTAAAAAAATGTTAACGAATTTTAAGGGTTTTCATGGAATATTAAGAGATTAGGATTTTTGAGGAATGAAAAACTGTGAGAATTATATTAATTTATTTATTACATGTGCTTCGAAAAACACCTATTTCAGAGTTCAGATCTTCGATGGAGTGAAAAACTTATCTTTTATACTTAAACAAAAGCTCGTACGATTTCTGTTCACTCGGATAATTTTCAAGTTTCCCACCGTTTTCTTTTTGTCGTCCAGATTTCCGATAGTGCGGAAAACTCGACGTTTATGCTCTAACGAAAACCTGAAAAACTTTTTTAGCTTCAAGCTATTTATAAAGGTAATACAGAACTCTTGAAATTTTTCCATAAAAAAAATATTTCTCTTAGATCTGAGTATCTGAATATTTAATAAAGTATATATTTTGCTTAATAGAAGAAACTTGAATTAAAAATGGTAATATTATATATAAAACAGATAATAAACTTTATTTAATTAAAATTAATGAAGCAGATATTGTATTAAATCTTAACACACATATATTTGAAAATTAGTTTAGTAAAGTCGTCGAATCTATTTTGCTTTTGGATTTCAGTTTGTATTCAAATAAATAGTACGTTTTAACGATCGGAAAAGACAAAATAAACCCATTAGATTGGTCAATTACCATTCTATTGATCGTTAAAATTAACGATTTGAATGTCAATTTCGGAAAGCCCCTGCTTAGATGCAACCATGTGCAACCTGATTTTCGAGTGCGAGAGAGTGCTGCCGTCTATCAAGTCGATAACATAGGCATTAGCTTTTATATTTGTCGATTATATTAAATCCTCGTTAGGAACCGTTTCAAATGTTTGTTTCCCTTTAGAAGACAAAAAAAAAATAAAAAATTGTAACGAATAAAACGAAATATTAAAAATTTTTATCACCTGAAACTTAAGAATTTCAAATATATTTGAAACTTAATTAAATCGAACTATAAAAATAGAATGAATATTTTTAAAATTGGTATAAAAAATATCAACATTTGTTCAGTTAAAAAAATTTTCTTACCAAAAGCTAATTTCTTGAATTCTATTTTAAAAAAGTGATGCTACCAATATATCGAATACATTGTTGATGAAAACCTGATTGGTTTAGAAACTTAAAACTATATAGAGAAAACTATAGATATATATAGAAATATATAGAAAATATATAGAAAAATATATAGAATATATAGAAAATATATAGATATGTATAGAAAAATATATAATATATAGAAATATACAGAAAAATATATAGAAAACTATAAAAATATATAGAACACTATATATTTTGTGGAATTTTATGTAATTTGAGAAAGTTTTAGGAGATTTTTAAACATTTTACGAAATTTCATTAGATTGTAAGGTATTTTAAGAGATTTCATGAGATTTCATGGAATCTTGAATAATGTTAAGGAATTTAAAAGGGTTTTAAGAAATTTTTTGAGATTTTAGAAATATTAAGTGATTTCACGGTATTTCGAGGAATTTTGTGAAATATTAAAGGAATTTAGGAAATTGCATGAAATTTTAAATAATTTTCAGAGATTTTACGATATTTCGTAGGATATTAAGTTATTTTAACGACTTAGGGAATTTCAAGGGATTTCATAAGACTTCATGGGATTTTAAGTAATTTTATGGGATTTGATGGTATTTTGGGAGATTCTAAGTAATTTTAAGCGACTTTAAGATATTTTACGAGATATTGAGTACTTTTAAGGACTTTTATTTCTATAAATTTTAAAGGATTTGTGAGATTATATATTGGATTTTCAAGAATTTGAAAGAATTAACGAAATTCCATGAAAATTTGAGTATTTTAAAGAGATATAATGAGAATTAATGGAATTTTGAGTAATTTTAAGAAATATTAATTGATTTTGCGAAATTTAAAGGAATTTCATAAGATTTCATAGGAGTTCATGGGACTTTTATTAATTTTAAGGGTTATAACGATAGATTGTGGAATTTTAAGGAATTATATGGAACATCAAAGAATATCTATAGGAATATCAAGTGATATTTCATAATTTAAAGGAATTTCACCAGAGTTTGAAAGATGTTAAAGGAATTTTAAGATATTTTGTATGCTGGGGGGTTTTAAGTATTTTTAAAGACTTTTAAGGGATTCAAAGGATTTTACGGAATTTTATGGAATTTTAAATAATTGTAAGATATTCAACGGGATATTAACTTATTTTTCTGAGGACTTTAAAGGTATTTTAGGAGGTTACATTGGATTTTCAGGAATTTCAAGGGATTTTATAAGATTTCATGGGATTTTAAATAATTTATGGGATTTGATGATATTTTGGGAGATTCTAAGTATTTTAATCGACTGTAAGATATTTTATGAGATATTAAGTTATTTTAAGGATATTTATTTCCAGAAATTTTAAAGGATTTTTGGTGAGATTATATTGGATTTTCAAGAATTTGAAATAATTTAATAAAATTCCGTGGAATTTTGAGTATTTTTGAGAGATGTAATGAGACTTCATGGAATTTTGAGTAATTTTAAGAAATATCAATTGATTTTGCGAAATTTAAAGGAATTTCAATAAGATTTCATAGGATTTTAAGTGGTTTTAAGAGTTATAACGATAGGTCGTGGAATTTTAACGAATTTTATGGAACAACAAGGAATATCAAAGATTTTATGGGATTTTAACATTTATGGACATTTATTTTCAGAAATTCGAAGAATTTGGTGAGATTATATTGGATTTTACGAAATTTAAAGGAATTTCACCAGATTTTGAAGGATTTTAAAGGCATTTTAAGATATTGTATGGGGTTTTAAAAAATTTTAATGACTTTTAAGGGATTCAAGGGATTTTACGGAATTTCTTGGAATTTTAAATACTTGTAAGATATTTAACATAATATTAACTTATTTTGAGGACTTTAAAGGTATTTTACGAGGTTACATTGGATTGTCAGGAATTTTAAGAGATTTCATGACAGTTCATGGGATTTTAAATTATTATTTTAAGGGATTTTACGATTTTTTATATTTTAGTAATTTTAAGGACTTTTAAGGAATTTAAGGGATTTTACGAAATTTCAGTGGATTTTCTGAAATGTTAAGAGATTTAATCAGATTTCATGGGTCTTTGAGTAATTTTAAGGAATATCAAGTGAATTTACGAAATTTAAAGGAATTTCAATCATAATTGCTAGTAATGTAAAATTTACATCACAAAGTCAACGTACATAATATTTATTTATCCACCTTTAAAATTATTTCTAATGTTTAAGCCCCGAAATACGAATTTTTCTACAATAATTTAAAATCCATTTAATAAAAATCTCTTAAATTTGCTGTTCCAAGTGTGGAGCTAAAACTTTTGACAAGTTAAGCTTCCAGATTTGAAATTCAAGTTTGATTTTAGTTGGAAGTATTTGATATTCAAAGTGAAAAGTTGGAAAATTCTATTTCACACGAAAACTGGAAGTTTTGTACTATTGATAGAAACCGCAAAATACGAATATATAGGATTCAGAGTGACGTTTCCTGACGCCGACGATGTCGCATAAACGCTGTCTAATAGACATGCAGGACATGTAAACTCGTGGTGGCAACTATTTTTTTTTAGAGCAAAACATTTTTTATTCCCTCTCGTCTATAACGATTCGCACAGGCGGTGCTCCCTGACAACAGTTTTCACTCCCTACTAGCAGTAAATCACTCCACCAAAACCCCCGACCAACATTGCTGACCCCCCGAGAGCTATGGACATTTATCAATTATTTCGCGTAAACTTTTTGGTCTTCTCGCAACAAGACAGACAATCATGTAATTCACTGATGTTCACTGCCACGAGTTTATACACTTTAGCATTATTTCTTCAATATATATACAATATAATAATAATTACAATAATTTTTGAAATTCACCAATTATAGGCCCTTTAAATTAACATTTTTTCTATTTCATGACAAGTACATTTGATTACATCAAATCAAGAAAAATTTTCGGGAGACTTAGGGGCTTTAAGAAGATTTCATGGGATTTTAAGTATATTGTTAAGGAATTTAGTTTTTTTTTTAATAAAATATTTCTATCGTACAGAAATAATAGCTGAGTTAGAGACGATATTGTTGGCAAGCTTCCCCTTTACATCTTGTGTTTTTTTTTGTTTTTGTTTTTTGTTTTTTTTTTTACCAGCAAGATCTCGAAGACTCTGCGGCAGTCGCTGGAATTCTTATAATCTAGGAAGTCCGCTGGTATTTTCACCCCCCGCCTACACACCCCCATCACAACGCACTGGCTTTCCACTGGAATAAATGAACATTTTGATAATGAGAAAACTGTCACGCGTCCCTTTTAATAAAAAATTCAGAACTGTGGGTAGAATATACGAGTTCGTCTTTATTAAACTGGAATTGGAAATTTTAGAAAAAAACTAGACATTTCCATGGATCTTATAGAATAATTCATTAAAGCTAAGAAATCTACAAAATAGTAGGAATTTTCAGACGGAAAGGAATCAAATTTTAAAGCTTTCTACTAATTTAATAGAATGCAATTAAAGTGTTTCCAAATTAGGAGCTTTTGAAACTATCTAATATTTCTATTTTATAGAGCACACTCTTTTCCTTATTCTCTAAGACATTTATCATTCGAAAAATAGATTTAGTAATGCTGGAGATTTTGAAATATTACTCTCTTGTTGAAGAGAATAGACTCTTTTCTGCTTTTTCGTCGACTCTGAAGATATTTTGATTCGAGGTAAAATAAGATAAATAATGAGAAGAAAAATTCAGATACCACCCCACTCTGTTATACAGTAGCAAGAGACTCTCGGATGACGAGGATAATGTTCCACCCTGCTTCTTCCGGCATGGTCGTTTATCATCCGCAGGGAATGAGAGGCTGTATAGAAAAGAAGAAAGAGTGGGTAGATGGGGGCGATGGATGCGATCTGTTGCTTTCTGAAAGTCAAAGTCTTGGTATCTCAAAGATATTAGCAGGAAATCTATCCACAGGAGTAATTAGAGATTCTGTAGATAATTTACGTAGTTCTATTAACAATAAGTTTTTCTTTACGGACGAAATTTAAATTTTTTAAAAATAAGTTTTCATACTCGTGCAGAATTTTAGTTGGGGTTCTGACAGGGTCCTGGTCAGTTTTCCCTACTTCTGATGTGGCCCTAACCAGGTTAACTGATAAGGCTCACACAAGGCTTGTAACGCTTAGGCAGAATATTACCCTACTTAAGGGAAACTGATCAGGGCCTTGTCAGTTTACCCAAAAAATACCCTAGTAAATACCCCACCTAGGAAAAACTGGTAAATACCCCATCAGGATTCAAAAAATATTCTGCGGAATCATTATTCACAATATTTGGTTATTAAACTATTTCCTTTTCTGAAAACAATTTTTTTAAGTATTTGATGGGATTTTAAATGATGTTAAATAATTTTAAAGGAATTTTAAAAGATTTCAAGTCATTTTAAGGAATTTAAGGAGATTTCAAGAAATATTTAAGTGATTCTAGGGAATTTAAAAGGATTTCCAAAGAATGTAAGGATTTTCTAGAGCTTCACGAGATTTAAAAAATTATAAGATTTTGTAAAGGACTTTAAGAAATTTTAGTGAATTTTAAGGGCATGTGTTACTTACCATATGAGCAAATTTAGATAATCCGGATTTTTTTCTATAATTTTTACATTTTCAAAAAAATTATAGTCAACATCCGTCAAGAACGTGAACACGGACGGATGTTAACTACAATTTTTTTCAAAATGTAAAAATCGTAGAAGAAAACCCGGGTTATTTAAACTTGCTCATATGGTAAGTAACACATGCCCTTAAGAGATTTTAAGTGATTTTAAAGAATTTAAAAGGGTTTAGAGAAATTTCACGTGATTCTAGTGAATTTGAAAGGATTTTAAGATATTTTCCAAGAGTTCAAAGATATCAAGATTTCCTAAAGGATTTCAGGAGAATTTGAAGTGATATAAATAGATTTCAAGTTATTTTAAATAATGAATAAGAATTCAGGGAAGTTTCAAGATTTTAAATTAATTTACACATTTTGTTAATTTTTTCAATAGATTTTAAATGATATTGACAATTTTTAAAGGATTGTAAAAGAACTTCTAAGAATTTAAGGATTTCCAAGACTTTTCACAAGATTTTAAATGATCTTAGGGAATTTAAAGATATTTCAAGAGATTTAAAATATTTGTAAATATTGTAAGGGATTTTTAATGAAGTTAAACAATATCAAAGGATTTTAAAAGAATATGAAAAAATTAAAGAATTTTCAAGAAATTTCAGAGTTATTAAAACATGCAAATAAAGGATTTTTAAACATTTTAAGTGATTTTAGGTAATTTAAAAGGATTTCCAAAGAATGTAAGGATTTTCCGGAGCTTTCACGAGATTTAAAAAATTATAAGATATCGTAAAGGACATTAAGAGATTTTAGTGAATTTTAAGAGATTTCAAGTGATTTTATGAAATTTAAGATAGTCAAGAAATTTCAAGTAATTCTAGGGAATTTAAAAGGATTTCCAAAGAATGTAAGGATTTTCTAGAGCTTTCACAACATTAAAAAAATTATAACATTTTGTAAAGGACTTTTTAGATTTTGGTGAATTTTAAGAGATTTCAAGTCATTTTAAGGAATTTAAGAGAGTTTCCAGAAATTTTCAGTGATTTTAGGGAATTTAAAAGGATTTCCAAAGAATGTAAGGATTTTCTAGAGCTTTCACAAGATTTAAAAAATTACAAAATTTTGCAAAGGACTTTTCAGATTTTAGTGAATTTTAAGGGATTTCAAGTTATTTTAAAGAATGTTTGAAGAATTCAGGGGAGTTTCAAGATTTTAAGTTAATTTACAGTTTTTGTTAATTTTTTCAAAGTATTTTAAATGGTATTGACAATTTTTAAAGGATTCTAAAAGAACTTCCAAGAATTTAAGGATTTCCAAGACTTTTCACAAGATTTTAAATGATTTTAGGGAATTTCAAGATATTTCAAGAGATTTAAAATATTTGTAAATATTGTAAGGGATTTTTAATGAAGTTGAAAAATATCAAAGGATTTTAAAAGAATATGAAAAAATTAAAGAATTTTCAAGAAATTTCAGAGTTATTATAACATGCCAAAGGATTTTTAAACATTTCAAATTATTTTAAAGAATGTTTAAAGAATTCAGGGGAGTTTCAAGATTTTAAATGAATTTACAGTTTATGTTAATTTTTTCAAAGGATTTTAAATGGTATTGAAAATTTTTAAAGGATTTTAAAAAAACTTCCAAGAATTTAAGGATTTTCAAGAATTTTTAGAAGGTTTTGAATGATTTTAGGGAATTTAAAGATATTTCAAGAGATTTAAAATATTTGTAAATATTGTAAGGGGTATTTAATGAAGATATAATATGTCAAAGGATTTTAAAAGAATATAAAAAAAGTAATGAATTTTAAAGAAATTTGAGAGTTATTAAAACATACCGAAGGATTTCTAAAGATTTCAAGTGAATTTAAGGCACTTCAAAGCATTCAAAAAGGTTAGAAAATTTTGAAATAATTTGAAAATAAAAGAATGGTTTAGTATTCTTTAAAAATTGTTAAACCTCGTGAAATTTACTGAAATTACTAAAAACTTGTTACTTTTTAAAATCCCTTTAAATCTCTAGTTATTAAAAATTATGAAAATAATATAATCATAAAATGTACTTTAATAATAATTTTCATGAAAACCTATTTAAAATTCCTAGAAATATATTTTTCCGTGTTTGTCAACAATATACAAATTATTAAATTTTCCAATATATAAATATAACCATCTATTATATTTTCATAAATAATCAAGTGTGAAAAATATTGTTATTTCCCTATTTTTACCCGATGTTTGGTTTCAACGTAAAAAGCTCTTCAATGCCTTCAAAAAATTGGTATTAGTGAGATATCACTACTGTATCATTGCCCTATAAATGCCCAATAATATTAAAATATTTTTATCGAACATAGAAATTCCGACTAGGGCCTCGTCAGAACCCTATTTTAAATAGGGCTAATTGCGAAAATGTCTACACTGGTTTTTAACTTTTATTGGATCTGCTTTAATATGTTTAATATACTTAATAAGTTTAATTTACACTAGATATATTGAATATATTCTATTTTATTCATAAAAGAAAATTTAGTAGGAGCAAAGTATTTTATAGTCTAGTACTGTTGTAGAAAAATGGAACTCCTCCCTTTATTGATCTCCTTAAAGTTCAGCCGTAAGGTCAAGGGAAATAAAAATGAGCTGAACCAGGGTGGAAATATAGTTTTGTAGATAATACATACATACAAGCAACTATGTATTATCCTTTACAAGAGAGAAAGTCCTTGCCACCCTCTATACAACCTTTTCCTCGTGACATCGGGAACGACTGACCATTACGCTTTTATACCGCGAGTTTTCTGCTTTAATAAAAGCCACGGGCCGGCACATAAGAGGATTCCGGATATTTTAAGGATTTTTAACGAGATACCTTCTCGAGATATCTCGCTGCTGGCCAAGAGTGCACAGGAAGGACGATATCCGTCGTTAAAGCTGTGTCTAGTTACCTGCCATTTTTCTTCCGCGAATTTCATACAAGACTATCGTAAGCTAAGACCGACCACTAAATTTATAAGATTGGTGTAAAATAAAATCGATAAATTGTACAAGAAAAGGTACATTACTGTAAATTGTTAAACTTTTTCAAACTTCCTTCAAATCATCTGATTTACAAGCCTTGTGTGGGCCTTGCCAGTTAACCTACACTGAAAGAAATTTTATAACATAATACGTTAAAATCGATATTACAATTTAGTATAATCTTTTACGATTTAGGGAAATCGGGTATTTATATCAGAAAGTAATATAAAGGATTCTGAAATTTGCTAAAGACTATACTAAAAATTATGAGTCATGCGAAAAGAATAAGATAGACGAAAACACGAAAAGAGAAAGAATAAATTCGTAACCCGTCGTGAATCTCCGTCAATTCACACTGCACAATTATAACACACATAAATGCACACATTATAACATGAATTCGCAGTGGTAACTTATACTAACTTCAACCTTAACTTATATTATACATATTACGCACACATAAATATAAAACACACGCATCGCAAATCGCAAGTAAATTACGCTGATAGAAGAGGTTTGAAGATTCCTTATATAGTAATTGGTGAAAATGTTTGCACTTGTGAGAAACGGCATGGTGCTTACTCTGGTGCTTAGCAGGAAACAAAAAGTTCTCCGAAACTTCGATTCACATCGCGAGCGCTACGGTCGGCGAATTCGGCTGACCTCGGGAGATTATCGGGGCTATTCGGTTTTTTTAATATCGTGACTTACAATTTCCTCAACTGAAGCTTACAATTTTTGTTAGCGTCTATATTAATTTGTAGAATATTTCTATTAACATATGTAATTCAAGCTGGTAATTTCTGTAAATGCTTTTATATTATTAGATAATATCATTATCAACTTTTATCATTCTACGTTCGTAATACATAAAATATCAATCTTTGCTATTGAATATACCAATTCTTGTATTCAAGAATTTTAAAGTTTCGTAAGTATGCTAACAATAATTTGTATATTTACACGATTTCCCCAAATCGTAATCGTCTTCATCAATTATGAATATTGAAATAGCAAGTATTGATATTAAATTTCTTTCAGTGTAGTTAGGGCCACATCAGAAGTAGGGAAAACTGACCAGGATCCTGTCAGAACCCCATCTAAAAATCTGCACGGTAATATCAGGACCAGAGGAAGCTTTAGGTAGAATCATTCATGGCTACTAGAAATTCAAAATTTCGACTGGGGGTCTCTTCTAGTTTCAGAAGACCTTATAAGGTATGAAAAGAATTCGCTGGATGAGGTGTACTGTCGTTAAAAATTCGCCGACGGTAATGAAACTGGGTAGTGGGAAAGAACATCAACGGAGGCGTCGACGTTGACTACGACGGGATATAATGTTAAGCACAACCAATAAAGTTGATAGTTTACTTCAGAGTCCTGGAAGGAAGGAGGGTAGTTGTCGCGTCTGGAGCCCAGGAGACTTTATGCTAATAGAAGTTGTTGTAGAATGTAGTCCCCAGCCACCCACTCATCCCTGTTTCATTCTAGTAGGCATTTAAGTCTGTGTACACACACAGCAATAGGAAAACCATCTCTTGGAAGGGCGAAGGGGGTTGGAAACTCATACCAAGCTCGAACACCGATTACTTGGTTCTAAGTGTAACCGAAATATCCTAAGCGAGAGGCTTACACGCAACACTTGCGTCCCACAGAGAGCGATTTCTTTATTAATGATCGCAGGGTTTGGGATCATTATAGGCTCAATATATTTTTTTACTAATTTTAAAGAATTCGCGCGTCCAAAGGATATTTAAAGAATTTAAATGGTTGTCAAAGAGACTGTAAAGGATTTCCAGAGATTTTAGGGATTTCTAAAGATTTGAAAATATTTAATGAGATGTCATAAAATTTCTAGATTAGTTAATAAAAACAGGTAAATAAATTATTACAATTTGAAAATGGGAAAATTATATGACTGACCTCATGTTATTTTTTTGTGGATATCATTTTTAAATTTCCCTTTCTAAATTCTTGATTACATTGCTGAGCAGATGTGGAAATTGTTTCACAAATTAAGTGAGTTAATTTGCAAAAACTTTATTTAATATCGGGAGATCCGGATGAGCACAAGGAACCTCGAAATAAGAGGCCACTCAGGACGGAATTCCGAATTAGTTCCATGCTTACTCCAGGGTACTTGAGGTGTGAAAGTTGGAGGCGTCTGACTTGGTAACGGAAGAACAATTTCACAACATCCGCCCTCATCGTTCCCGCGGCTCAAACCCTCTCTTTCTTGCAAACCCTCTTTCTTGCCCTCGTTCACCCGTCCCCCCCAATACCCTCAACCATCATTTCTTTTACCATGCCACGCAATTTAGTTGCATATAGTCTTTCTCTTTCTCTATATATATATATTTATTTCTCCATCTCGTTGTATTTCCTCTCTCAAACTCCCTCTCTTTCCTTCTCTCTCACTATATCTTTCTCCCTCTTCATCCGCATTGCTGGCACGCGGTCTTAGCTTGTTCACTTCCCCCCCGTAATTAATTCAAATTCCGCCCCGAACCGCTTTCGGCAACAACTCCAAGAAGGGTTTCACCGACACTCTGAATATCTTCTTGCAATTTTCTTGTGAAAGTAGGAAATCTCTCTCTCCCTGGTAATATAATCAGTGGAACTTTTTCATCCTAGGTCAAGGAGTTTTTGTTTTTCTGGGCTAAGTAATTGCTCTTTGTAATAACGGTACATTTTATTTCCCGGGAAGAAATAGGTTACAGAATATAATTTCTTAGACTTATATATATTGCATGACAATCAATAATTTCAATTGTTAACAATAATTATATGAACGAATTTTTATCATCTTAGGCATTTTTTGCTAAAAAAAATGCCTTAGATGCCAATTTTAATTGGTTTTAACATTTAAAATAGTTGATTGATAAAATTTTTAAAATTGTTGCTCCCTAGAGGTCAGAAAATTAGTCATTTACACTTCATTATGTTGCAAAAACCAAATTTCTACCTCTGAAAATAGCTAAACAGTGCATTTGTTAATTCACTATGTTTAAACAATTATCAATTGTTATCAGTTGATAGCAAAGAATGATTGGTAAATAATAAGCTGATAATAATATCATAGTAACGCAATTTTATCTCCAAAATTGCCTAAGACGATAAAAATTTCTTTATATAATTGTTGTTAACAATTGAAATTGTTTATTGTTATGTAAACTCCCTAAAGGTTTAAAAATTAATCATTTACACTTGATTTCGTTGAAAGAATCAAGTTTCTACCTTTGAAAATAGCCAAATAGTGCATTTGTTAATTAAATTTGTTTAAACAATCATCAGTTGTAATTGCATGCCTAAATCTAATAAGTAACATTTCTCTATAATTTTTGTCGGATTCAGGAGAAAAAACTTTATTTATTTCATCATAAATACCTGATATGGCCAATTGTTTATAAAATTTGTTTATAAAAAAAACAAATTATCTGTTTCATAAAATCTTTTATATAGACTCCCTTTTGTAAAGATTATCTTGTTTATATTCCTATGTTTATAATTGAATAAATTCATATATTATTATTAGTATTTTCCGTTTTATTAATTTAAATATAATTTGGCTATTTTCATTCGTCCCACCCCTCTCTACCATAACGTCACTACAACTAGCCTAAGGTGCTGCCAATTGTCTAAAATATTTTTAATTTTGTTCTTTTTGATTGACCTATTAGGTCTGGCGCCCAACACACATATATATATTGGCAGACGTAACCGTAACAAAAAATTTAATTATTTATTTATTTTTATTTGTAACCCCGTAAAATTTATTTAAATTTTACAGCTTACAAAATTACTTATTTTTCAAATTTCCCAATCCCTTTATTTATTTAGAATTTTCGGAAGCTGTCCGTGATTTAGTCACCTTGTTCGTCATGTTAAATACTGGAGAAGTCATTATGAAGAATAATCAACATCTCGACCGAATTAATTGAAATGTTTCATTAATTAATTCAGAAGATAATTTGAATTTGAATCAGCATTCAAAACCAAGGGAAATCGTCTAACAGTATCAACCAATCAGAAGCCGAAACAAAATACCGTCGGTAACTAGGCGGCGACGTTGCCAAGGAAGCAAACATTCTTCTTCATTCTTCACCTTTCCGTCATCAGCTTCCGAAAGAGAAACATCTTTTTATTTTAGTCCTCCAAAAATTTAGTTTATTCATTTAGTCCCCATAAAGATTCGTCCAAAATATTAATCTTCGATTATTTGAGAATTATTTCTGGTAAGATTTTAGTTATTTTCATTTGAGAAATTCAGATATTTTGTGATTTTGTGTGACTTTGTATTTTATTGGAGTAGCATCATTAATTTTAGTATTTTCTTGTATCGATTGGCCAAGAAAGCCTCGATAATTTAAGATTTTATAATTAGTTGGCCAAGAAAGCCCTAATTATTTTTATGTAGATTCATTAGTTAGTTGGCCAAGAAAGCCCTAACTAATATTTCTCATTGATGCTTTGAAATTCCTTAAATTCATAATTCGAGTCAATTCTGAATTTCTCAATTGGATTCTTATTCCTATTCATATAATTTGATTTTGTCTGTGTAATTTTGAATTGTACCAAGTCCGAAATAACTGACGAAAGGTCACTTATTCATTTAACATTTGATTAAAGGTTAGGAATTCTGTCAATTTCATATATTTAGAATTCTGTCTGTTTCATAAATTTAGAAATTCTTTGTTTCATAAATCTTTATAGATTTATTCAAAATCTTCGATTTTCCAAAATGTGCTTATTTTAACTTTAGAAGTAAGGATAAATTGTGTAATTATTTTACGATTTCCTGAATAATTTCAGATCAATAATATTAAATTAATTGAGACCTGTGTAACTTGTAAATTATTTATAATAATTAGATAATATTCTCTTTTTTTAATTTCCAAAATTTTGTAAACTAATTTGATAATGTAATTTCGATCTTTTATTCTACTTCGTGAATTTAACCCATGTGAACCTTGAACTTCAAAATTATTTGAATAAATTGTTAAATTTTAATGATTAAATTTATTATTTTATTTTGAAGTAGCTTGAAATAGATAATCTTTTCAGAATAGAATCCTCCCCTCTACCATTATCCGGAATTTGGGGCTGAGCTAAGCAAACTAATTCGGAAGAATTCAAATGTTCTTATTTTATGATGATTTAAGTTAATTAAATTTGAGTTGTTCAAAAGATCTGGCGCCCACCATATTATTTAAATAAAAGGAACAAATTCTTCTAAGGTAACCTTACTTTAGATAATATTATTTAATAAAATAATAGGTAGGGTTATATATTTAAAAACGGTTATACGTAGCATTGAAAATTGGGAGAAATCTAGATCTTGTTCATGATTGCGTAAAATGTTCTCTTTCCCTTGCGTTCTCACTTTGAACCTCGTTAATATACATTTAACGAAAACGTTTCGACGTGCAAGAGAAAAGTCATTTCGCGCCCCGGACGTTCCAGACAGGATGGAATATAAGCGCGTGGAAACGGAATTTGGGTGGAGCTCTCTTGAATTTGAATGGGCGAGTTTCTTCCATTTGCGCGGTGTAATCGTAGAGTGTTAATGTCGTGCGGACCTGGCAGATACGGTGGCAAGAGTAGGGATGGTATATCGTATAGTGGAAAAGGAATACGATGGACGGACGCGACGAGGTTAAGGGTGGTTAAGGGAGAAGGTAGGAGGTAGGAGCATCACCCTGTTGTACAGGTCGGGTAATGTGAACAACCCCTTGGTAGTCGGCGTATCGTATCTGCCTATTCTCGTATAGGCAACCTGCTAGTTAGAGTTGACTGAAGCTACTTGTTTGGGTTGGGTTAGTTTTCCCGGCAGTAAATGCTCTACCGGTACGACGGCACGATACGGGACATAGTACGGTAATGTGCCAGTAAACACGCCAACTACGACAGTCCCGTTTCCGTTTCTACATATACTCCCCTTCTACAATTTTAGTCAGCAACATTGCACTCTGGGAGCTAACGCCACGAGGGTTCGTATGATTGCAGTGGAAAAATTTAATTTATATGCGACAGGGGTCAAAATCTGATGAATAAGCAGTACCTTTTGCTAGAATTGTATTGCATAATCAAGTAAAAGGATCCGGAAAAAATGGAATGCTCCAACTTGCATAACATGAATACAAACATACATTTAGGAACCAAAAGCAATATCTTTTTCGACTCTTCTCGAATTTGAACAACACTTGAAACATTCTAAGAAAAATTTATTCATTTGCATTAACATTAAGTTTGTATGGAAGAATATGGAAGACACTTATGTCTTCCATATTCTAATACAAAAATTCGTTCAGTTGTTTGTTCAGAACTTTTGGTAAATTTTTTTAGAGTGTAATATAGTAATCAAGATGCAGAATACAACTTAAAAATTGCTGATATTGAAAGTGAATGATAATGAACAGTAGTTTCTGATATAATGAAGACGCCAATGAAAAAAAAAATAAAATAGAAAGAAAACAGGTGTCAACATGCAGAGAAGTGGATTTTCATTTGAAATGAGATAAAAATAGTCTGAGCAGATGAAAATTGACCGAGATATTTGTTGTTGTTCAGAATGAAGCAATTGGACATGCATCGCTCCGATTATAACGCAAACAACGCAACCAAACCCTGCGTAGAAGAGTAATTTTTCGCTTCTCGTTTGAATATGCACTCTCATTCTGGCTTTTTGTTTCTGTGTTTTTTCCGTATTATTCTCGTTTTATTTCACGCGCCATCCTCCATCGTCGACGTTAGCAGAGCGTTGCTCGAAAGCGGTATGAATGTATATTGTCTACCCCACGTATACATACGCGTAGATATATATATATATATAACGTAATTTTGTCCAGTTTTTTTCCTGCTTCGCTCGAGCTCGTAAAAACAGGCAGTTTATTACAAGTCGTCGCCTCTTCATCCACTTATAAAATCCATGTCTTGCGGCTACCGAAGAAATTAACCACCAGACGACGCCATGCCGGTCTACAATTCTGAATATTCAGTGCATAGTCTTAAGACACGCGACCCGCTTCCCTTCAGAGTGATTATCATCTAGCAACTCCTGAAGCTTTTTTTAGTTTACTTGTAATCATCGCTCATGTTATCGTTAACACTTTCTGCAATTAGTCTTATCTTTATGTGTAACCTAAAGCATTTTCAGAATTAAGCTATCATTTAAACTGAAAGAATATATTGTCAAAGATGTGAAGAGATGTTATAGTTCATAAGAAACAAAAAATTACATATTAATTATAAAATAAAAGAGTACTTACCAATGCGTTCTCAGTTGCCACGGATTATTTTAGCTATTAGTACCTGAAGCAGAAAAACATATTTTAATTTATTACAAAGACTGAATTGTCTTATTTAAATCAGTAATGATTTTTATCCTATCTTAAAAAAGTGATGTCACAAAATGTCTCGAAAATCTCGCATACATTGTTGTTGCAAACCTGATTGGCTTTTGAATGACTTGAAGTTGAGAGAAGAAAAGCAAATTAATGGCGCAAAAAAATTTCAGGAAAACCTTCGAAATACCTTAGAGTGCGTTAAGATTTCTTAAAACTATCAAAAACCTCTTGAAATCACTTTAAAATTCACAAAAATGATTAAAATCATAAATGTCTTGAAATCCAAGTTAAAATTAGCAAAAATTTCTAAAATTTCCTAAAAACCTCTTAGAATTACTTATTATAAGATTTAAAATCTCTTAAAATCTTTAGAAATCTTATCAAATTCCATGAAATCCTTAAAAATTCTATAAAATCTTTTAAAAATTAGAGAAATCAATAAAATTACCTGACAAACTTTAAAATCTTTTAAACCCCATAAAATATTCTAAAATTCATAAAACTCACTCGAAATCTTTTAAAATTCGTGAAAACTTGTTTAAATTCTTAGAAACTGCTAGAAATTCTGTAAATTATACGATAAAATTTAAAGTCCCTAGACGTCCTTTAAAATCTATTAAAATTATTAGAAATCTCATGAAATTCCATGAAATCCTTAAAATTCTATAAAATCTTCTAAAAATCATAAAATCCTTTAAAATTATTAGAAATATCACAAAATTTCACAAAATTCTTTAAAATTCCATAAAATATTTTTAAAATTATTAAAATCTCTTGACTTCCTTAAAATTCTCTAAAACTCTTTGAAATCTCTTAAAATTCGTTAAGATTTCTTAAAACTACCAAAAACCTCTTGAAATCCCTTAAAAATCCACAAAAAGCATTAAAATTATAAATCTCTTCAAATCCAAGTTAAAAATAGCAAAAATCTCATAAAATCCCTTAAAATTTTACTACAATCTTCGGAATCCTTTTAAATTTTACAAATTCTTTTAAAAATTATACATGTATAGAAATTATTCTGAAATCCCTCAATAAAATTACCTAACAAATTTAAAATCGTTTAAACCTCATAAAATATTTTAAAAGTCATAAAAATCTCTTGAAATATTTTTAAATTCATGAAAACCTCTTAATATTCCCATCAGAAACTTCTTGAAATTCTTTAAATTCTACGATAACATTTAAAGACTCTTTAGGTCCTTTAAAATCCATTTATTAGAAATCTTGTTACAATCCATGAAATCCTTAAAATTCTATAAAATCTTTTAAAAATTAGAAAATCCTTTAAAATTATTAGTCTTCTGACTTTTTTTAAAATTCCTGGAAATTAAAATTCTCTGAAACATTTTGAAATCTCTTAAAATTCCTCGAAACTTCACAAGATTTAAAATCCCTTAACAATTCTTAAAACACCCCAGAAACCTTTTCAAATCACTTCAAATTTTATGAAAATCTTCGAAATCTCTTAAAATTCGTTGGAATCTCTTAAAGTTCTTAGAAACCTCTTAATATTCCTCAAAAATCAAAACATTTAAAATCCTTAAAATCCTTAAAATTTCAAAACATTTAAAATCCTTAAAATCTTTAAAATCCTTAAAATTCAAAACATTTAAAATCCTTAAAATTCCTTAACTTGAAAAATTCTCTTGAAATTTCATAAATTCCGTTAAAATTCCGCGAAATAGCCTGAAATACCTTAAAATTCTACGAAATCTTTTTAAAATCCTAAAAATCTTTAGAACTTTGTAAAAATCACTTTAAAATGGTCAAAATCCAGTAAAATTCCTAGAAACTTCTTGAAATATCTCTCTAAAAAAAAGTGATGTAACGAAATGTCTCTAAAATCTTGGATACTCTCTAAATTTGAATCAGAAAAATTTCATTGACTTTTTAATGACTTGAAGTTGTAAAAAATTAAATAAATACTCAAATTTTTACAATTTTTACTCAAATTCTTACAATTTTTTCGCGATTAAAGAAACATACGCAAATTCGTTATCTACAAACGAAACTAATATATATTTTGCTGAACATTAAAGCTGGAATGGGACAAGAGGAATTCCTTAGTTCTTTGAAAAAGTGAGAAATAAAAGTAAGAGCGAGATTTAAGATCGTTAGGACGTGATACCACGGTAATTCTTTTCCAGAAGTTTAATACCGAAGCTAAAGCTGAAGCTCGCTGTCTTCTGGAAGCCATGGGTGCAGGGTGCAAGAATCACGCTTGAAAGAATCTCGTAATCCTTGAGAATCGTCTCGGGAGATATTTTACACGGCGCTACATCTTCCCTGACCACTACTTTGTCAAGCAACCTTCATATCCTGCGGGCTTCAAGTTACGCGATTACCGCCAAGTTTTGTTGATACGACGTCCCATTTTATTACGGTGATAGGAAAAACGTCCGGGAAAAAGGATAACAAATGTTTTAACTTCAATATAGAGAACAATTAGTGACTGAAGATTCCACACTTATTGACAAACTAATTAAAAACAGAAGAAAAAGAATTTCTGGTAACAATGACAGTAGTTGTACTATGCCTATTCTGGACCACTTATCCGTCGAGCAAGGTTCTGGTCCATGCTAAATTACCCCCGCCCGGTACCATCACAAGTCTGTAATGTACTTTAAAATTACTTTAAAATTACTTTAACAACACTTTAACAATACTTTAACAATACTTTAACATTACTTTACCTATAGTTTAACATTAATTTAACATTACGTTAACGTTACTTTAACATTACTTTAATGTTAAAGTAACGTTAAAGTAATGTTAAAGTAATGTTAAAGTATAGTTAAAGCATTGTTAAAGTAATTTTAAGGTAATTTTAAAGTATAGATAAAGTAATATTAAAGTATTGTTAAAGTATTGTTAAAGTAATGTTAAAGTATAGATAGATTAATGTTAAAGTAATGTTAAAGTATTGTTAAAGTATTGTTAAAGTATTGTTAAAGTATTGTTAAAGTAATGTTAAAGTATATTTAAAGTACATTACCGACTGGGGATGGTACCGGCCGGGGGTAATTTAGCATGGACCAGAACCTTGCTCGACGGATAAGTGGCCCAGAATCGGCATAGTACAAACTAATGACCAGAATTCTTGAGAATGTCTTAGAATAGTGGTAATTATTTTTTTTTTATTATTCTGAATGAAAGATTTTCTTTAATGAACACTGCACATATTTATTTGAAGCGAAATGATATAATAACAGCAAAACAAAACGGAGAAAATTTCCATAATTTTCAAGGGAGGTTCCAGATCAAAGATTGAAAATCGAGCACAAACCTTTGAGAGGTAACGCTTCTGGCTATATATTGCAGACACTTCAGCGTTCCAAGTGCCATCTGGGATTAAGAAAAGGAGGAAATCGATATCAGAAAAAGATATAGAGGATCGGAACTTTATCTAAGTATATCGGGTCGTTTGGATAAAATAGTCTTTAGTAGATAAGCGCAAGAGTGCCACGATCGACAATAAACGACCTACGTGTATGTAGTATTATTATCGTTCAGTTAAATATAGTTATTGGTACATAAACCAATACTGTTGGATTTATTTTCTCTTAATATAATCAGGAAATCTAAATTCATAATCGATTTCCATTTTCTAAGAAAATGTTTTCTTGATTTTCTTTTATACCAGTCTTATTCTTGATATCCAATTTTAGCCAGGAGAAGAATAAAAAAATGAATTATCCTTTCTTAAAAAAGTGATGTTACCAATATATCGAACACATTATTGTCGAAAACCTGATTGGTTTAGAAACTGCACGAATTGTGTGAATGTATCAAATTTGAAAACAATTTTCAGACTATTTTCGTTTTCAAAATGATTATTAAGACAGAGAATACGAATTTTACATTGAAATTTTAGAAATATTAAAGGATTTCACGGTATTTTAAGGGAGATTTTAAGGGATTTTACAATAAGTTATTGGGGTTTCATAGAATCTAAAGAAATTTAAAGAATCTAAAAATTTAATGAAGAGTTTTCATTGGATTTTTAGGTAATTGAAATTATTTTGAATAATTTTAAAGGATTTAACGATATTATGTGTAATTTTAAGTAATTTTAGAAAGTTTAAAACTGTTTCAAGGATTTTCAGGAAGTTTCATTGGATTTTCAGATATTTTAAGGGATATTAAATAGTTTTAAGGACTTTTAAGAGATTCAAAGGATTTTATACGAAATTTCATTGGATTTTTAGCAATTTTAAGAGATCATAGGATTTTGAGAAATCTTAAAAGATATAACGATAGATATTTTGTGGAATTATAAGTCATTTGAAAAACTTTTAGACATTTTACGAAATTGCATGGAATTTAAAGTAATTTTCAGAGATTTTACAGTGTTTCATAGGATATTAATTTATTTTAACGACTTAAGGGATTTCAAAGGATGTACGAGATTTCATTGGATTTTCAGGAATTTCAAGGGATTTCATGGGATTTTAAGTAATTTTATGGGATTTTATGAAATTTTGGAAGATTCTAAGTAATTTTAAGCAACTTTAAGATATTTTATGAGATATTAAGTAATTTGAAGAACATTTATTTTATTAATTAAATATTTATTTATTTGTAAGGATTTGGTGAGATTATATTGGATTTTCAAAAATGTTAAAGAATTTAACCAAATTTCATGGAATTTTGAGTAATTTTAAGTAATTTTAAGGAATTTAAAAGGATTTTACAAATTTATTGAGATTCCCGAAATTAGACTAATAGGAATTACATTATATTTTAAAAATTAAAATCTCTGAATTATTTTCCATACTTTTGGAATCCCTTAATTTTTTCAATCCCACATTTTTTGGGAAAAATTATGAGGTTTTAAAGGATTATAAAGTAATTTTAAGTAATTTGACTATATATTTTGTGGAATGTTAAGTAATTTGAAATTTTTTTACACATTTTACGAAATTGCATGGAATTTTAAGTAATTTTCAGAGATTTTACAATGTTTCATACGATATTAAATTATTTTAACGACTTAAGGGATTTCAAAGGATTTACGAGGTTTTATTGGATTTTCAGGAATTTCAAGGGATTTCGAGTAATTTTATGGAATTTGATGATATTTAGGGAGATTCTAAGTAATTTTAAGCAACTTTAATATATTTTATGAGATATTATTGTCAGTAATCTGAAGAACATTTATTTCTAGAAATTTAAAAGGGTTTGATGAGATTATATTGGATTTTCAAGAATTTTAAAGAATTTAATACAAAATTTCGTGGAATTTTGAGTAATTTTAAGATAAAATGAGACTTTATGAGATTTTGAATAATTTTAAGTAATTTTAAGGAATTTCTCCAGATTTTGAAGGATGATAAAGCGATTTTAAGATATTGTATGGCAATTTTACGAGATTTCATGCGATTGTCAGGAATTTTAATGGATTCCATGAAATTTCATAGGATTTTAAATAACTTTAAGGGATTTGTCCATATTTTATGAAATTTAAAGAAATTCTAAGGGATTTTACGATGTTTTATGGGATATTAAGTAATTTTAAAGACTTTTAATGGATCCAATAGATTTTACAAATTTCAGTAGATTTTCAGAAATTTTAAAATATTTAAAGAGACTTTATGCGACTTTGAGTAATTTTAATTAATTTTCAGAAATATCAAGTGAATTTACGAAATTTAAAGGAATTTCACCAAATTTTGAAGGATAATAAAGGTATTTTAAGGAATTTTATAAAACTCATGATGATTCCTGAAATTAGATAAAGAATTACAAGATTTTATATTTCAAGAATTAAAAATTCTCAATTATTTTCTCTACTAGTAAAAGATGTGCAAAAACGAGAAATTAATCGCACTAGTACAGATAAATACATTGGAAGACGATATTCTAGGGAAAAATAGTGCAATCTAAATACAAAGTGAATCAGAAAATATTGTTTTCAAAGGATTGGAGAAGTCGGCAATCTGAGGCAAGAGAGTCAAAAATGAGAAATTGTTTCGAGGGATTCGGAAAGGTCGAGAGTCAAACTCGAAGAAAGACCAAATGCGATAAACCACAATAATCCGAGTTATATTGGACGGTGTAACGCGTTGTGCTACCCCTTCTGAAGCAGAGCTGGGCAAAGTGGCGTCTCTAATAAGTCCCTCCCAGGTCTACAGAGCCAACAACTTTTGCCCTCAAACCTCAATCCTGGATTTGGTCCTACCCCGCATTCTGCTTTTGTTTCTTTGGATTTTCCCATATTCTCTTCCCCCTTTATCTCCCTTAGAGTTCACGCTACATCGGACTCACTTGCTGCAATGGCTACAGTAAAAAATGCCTATAATAAAGGATTCCAATCTCGATCAGAGAACATCCGAGATTTTCGATATCAAGGAAAATCCAGAGTAATTGTTTCTTGATGAAGATAGAGAATACTGAATTTGGTGAGGAAAATATTCTATACTGGAAATATTATATGCGCGCTACAGCACACGGCAAAAATTACACCAAATATTAAAAAATTTTCAGGAATTTAAAAATATTTTAAGAAATTTATTGAGATATAAATATAATATTTGAAGAAATTTAATTATACTTTTAAGTATTTAACGAATTTCACGTAATATTAATAAATGGAGAGTGAGATTTTTGTATCAGAAAGAATTAAGATTAAAGAATGCAATCCTTGTACCGAGGTTTCGCTTTAGTCAGCAGGATGTCTGGCCAGGCACGTACCTTTACTACTTACTTTACTGAATGCCACCGGGCGATCTGCCAATAATCCTTCAGAAGTACATATTCATATAAAAATTCCTACACCTATTTCAATATGGGAAAAGTCTTGAAATTGCAGATTACAACGCTTTTACTGTTGATATATTAAAATTTTCACGAGAAGAGCTTCATTAACTAAATAACTCTATAAACTCTATAAATTTGCACTCCATTTGCCCCACACCACAAAAATACGCTCAATTTGCCCCATTTTGCACCCCATTTACCCCACATCACTAAAATACGCCAAATTTCCCCCCTTTGCACTCCATGTGTCCCACACCACCAAAATACGCCCAATTTACCCCCTTTTAAACCTCATTTGCCCCACACCACCAAAACACATCCTATTTGCCCCCTTTTGCACCCCATTTGCCCCACACCACCAAAATACGCCACATTTTCCCCCTTTGCACCCCATTTGTCCAACACCACAAAATACGCCCAAATTTCCCCCTCTCGCACCCCATTTGCCCCACACCACCAAAATACGCCAGTCAAAACATATATAGAATCCCACTTCATACCTACATATAAATTTTCTATGATATGATATTTGGAATCAATTTATCCTTTGGAATAAAAGTCGCTGGTTGTGGTTGTGCCATTGCTGTCTGGGTGATATAAAAATACACCTATGTCAGTGAATATAAAAGTAACACTAAGAGTAGACAAAGACTGGTACAGAAAGCTCCGTAAGGCCAGCTTATGTTCTCTGCTGACTATTACCAGTCCCCTATATAAAAATAAAGTCGTAGTACAGCAGCGTCTATTCAATGCCTCATTTTATCTCTTTCCTTTTTCATAGTTTCATCCCTCTGTCCTTTTTACTTTTTCCATCTTCCTATAAGGTACCAAAGGAAAGAGAGCAGGAAAAAAATGTCTAATTTGAGGGATAAGGCGTCGAGTTATTGGCCATTCGCGAATGGTCAAACTACCAGGAGCGTAAATGGACACAAGATGTAAGGAATGATAAAATATCATCTGTGGGATTTATGACCAGTAGGTATATCAAGAAATTTCGTCTCTGTTGGTACAAAGCGAATACGACTTTAATGGAATTATGTCTGAATGTATCGAATGCACAAATGAAATGAAGTCAATATCAGTTTGTGAAGCGAAACAAAAAATTGTAACAATAAAAAGTTGTTTCTCCTTATTCTTTTATCTTCGTAAATGAAGTGTAATCTTAAGTATTTACTGCTCTCAAGTCTCACATTGTTTTGCTATTATTTAACGAAATCGAAAAGCATTTTTGCTTTCCAAGAAGTTATTCTGAACCAATACAAACATAATATGCATTTATTGGGTGCCCGTAGGACTATAAAGTAAATGGAAAATCGAAATAATCATTCTAAAAAATGCAAAAGCTGTGTCTACAGCTATATAGATACTTTTTCACGCGTTTAGTAGTTGAGACCATGTAAACACAACCCTATAGGTTGCTTAGGTAAAGGTGGAAAAGCACTGGACGGCAATAAAGGTGCATTATTTAGGGGCCCTTGCTGGGTGAGCAGTCCACGCTACAAATTTTATTTGCACTTTTATTTCCCCAAAACGCATTACAGTCGGGCCCGCTGTATCCATTTGCTATGCATTGAATTGAATTCAGACTCCCGTACGAGTAGGTACTTCTACCATGTCCATTACCGAGTTACGAGTTACGAATTATGGATCTACCGGTCACAAGTATCTCAACACGTGCATGGATAGTCTCCAAAATTCGCGATACAGATGCACCCTTCGATTTTAAGAGTTGTAAGAAATATAGTACATCTCCCGATCAAGAATAAGGGGAAACAATTTTAACCTGAGTGTAAAATTGTACTCGAAAATTCGCTCCTTTCTTGAATTATGTGAAAAGTGAGTCAATTTTCAATGAGAACATGTATCTGTTTAAATTTCGGACCAATTTTCTTTTATGAAACTATCGTGGTAATTAAGAAATTAATATTACTCTATGAAAATATTGGTGTTTTATAGACTTCGAGTATAATAAACAAAAGTGGGTTGATCGAGTTACATGTAAATATAATTTAGCGGAAACGTGCTTCAGAAGCGATTCAGTATACCGTATAATGAAGATGGCAGTAATGATGTTGCTTCATTATACTTATTCCTCAACCAAGGCTTACGTATCTATATGAGCGCAACATGGTCACGCGTGTCGCTGCATTTATGATTTTATGCCCGAAGGCACGGCTCTACTTACGTATTATTACGTATAGCAATCCGCTGAGTAATGTCTGTTCTACATCACGCATGTAGAAAACTGAGATATTTACATAGAGAATTTCATTTACTATAGCAATTATGATCAATTAGTTTCTCGTTTTTGCACACCTTTTGCTAGTATAAAAAATAATTGAGAATTTTTAATTCTTGAAATATAAAATCTTGTAATTCTTTATCTAATTTCAGGAATCTTCATGGGTTTTATAAAATTCCTTAAAATGCCTTTATTATCCTTCAAAATTTGGTGAAATTCCTTCAAATTTCGTAAATACACTTAATATTTCTTAGAATTACTTAAAATTACTGAAAATCCCCTAAAGTCTCATTAAATCTCTTAACATTTCTGAAAATCCACTGAGATTTTGTAAAATCTATTGGATCCATTCAAAGTCATCAAAATTACTTAATATCCCATAAAACATCGTAAAATCCCTTAGAATTATTTTAAATTCCTATACAATATCTTAAAATCCCTTTAACGTCCTTCAAAATCTGGTGAAATTCCTTAAAATTACTTAAAATTACTCAAAATCTCATAAAGTCTCATTAAATCTCTTTAAATTACTCAAAATTCCATGAAATTTGGTCAAATTCTTTAAAATTATTGAAAATCCAATATAATCTCACCAAATTCTTAAAATTTCTGGAAATAAATGTTCTTCAAATTACTTAATATCTCATAAGATATCTTAAAGTTGCTTAAAATTACTTAGAATCTCCCAAAATATCATCAAATCCCATAAAATTACTTAAAATCCCATTAAATCCCAATGAAATCTCGTAAATCCCTTGAAATCCCTTAAGTCGTTAAAATAACTTAATATCTTGTGAAACATTGTAAAATCTCTGAAAATTAAATAAAATTTCATAAAATTCCTCGAAATACCGTGAAATGATTTAATGTTTCTAAAATTTCAATAAACGTAAAGCCCTGTTAAATTCCTTGAAATTACTTAAAATCCCATAAAGTCTCATTCAATCTCTTAACATTACTGAAAATCCACTGAAATGTAAAATCTATTTGATCCATTCAAAGTCTTTAAAATTACTTAATATTCCATAAAATATCGTAAAATCCCTTAGAATTACTTAAAATCCCATAAAATATGGAAAAATACGGTGAAATTCCTTAAAATTACTTAAAATTACTCAAAATACTAGAAAGTCTCATTATATCTCTTAAAATTACTCAAAATTCCATGAAATTTGGTTAAATTCTTTAAAATTTTTGAAAATCCAATATAATGTTCTTCAAATTACTTAATATCTCATCAAATATCTTAAAGTTGCTTAAAATTACTTAGAATCTCCCAAAATATCATAAAATCCAATAAAATTACTTAAAATCTCATGAAATCCCTTGAAATTCCTGAAAATTCAATGAAATCTCGTAAATCCCTTGAATTCCTTAATTCTTTAAAATAATTTAATATCATATGAAACATTGTAAAATCTCTGAAAATTACTTAAAATTCCATGCAATTTCGTAAAATCCTTTAAAATTTCATAAAATTCCTCGAAATACCGTAAAATCACTTAATATTTCTAAAATCTCAATAAATTTCGTAAAGCCCTTTTAAATTCCTTAACATTTTTTAAGATTCCATGAAATCTCATTAAATCTCTTAAAATACCTTAAAATTTAATGAAATTTCGTAAAATATCTAAAAGTTTCTCAAATTACTTAAAATTTCACAAAATATATTGTCAAATTCCTTAAAATTATTTTATAATCCTTTAAAATCTCATAATTTTTCCAAAAAACATGTGGAATGGAAAAATTAAGGGATTTCAAAAGTATGTAAAATAATTCAGAGATTTTAATTTTTGAAATGTAAAAATTTGTAATTCCTAGTCTAATTTTAAGAATCTCAGTAAATTGATAAAATTCTTTAAAATACCGTGAAATCCTTTAATATTTCTAAAATTTCAATGGAAAATTCGTATTTTCTGTCTTAATAATATTTGTGAAAACGAAAATAGTCCGAAGATTGTTTTCAAATTCGATACATTCACAGAATTCGCGCAGTTTCAAAACCGATCAGGTTTTCAACAACAATGTGTTCGATATATTAATTAATTTAGTAAAATCACTTTTTTAAGATAGGATATACAACATTTTCTTTCCACATAAAGATATAACTGATGATGTAAAAATTTAATAACTAAGTAAAATAATAAGAAAAGTCAATCTTTCTCATGTGTGTTCTAATTCCGAAAGGTAATTGCACTTAACTTAAAGTTCAAAGTGTACACAGATACATTTTACAGATTGAATCGCTCCAGAGAGCAAGACTGAGAAGTTTCTAGGGTCCTTATGGTTGAGGGGAAATTACACAGAGTAACGCTCGCCCATATTAAACGGCTTTCATCAGCAAAGTTGGAACAATTTATCAGACTTAGGGTAAGGTATGACTAATTAGTTACCTCGCCTCATCATTATACTGCCCCGCTGCCGTCGCTCTATCTCCGTTATTCAACCTCGATAATTTCCGGTTGAACAATTGCTTGATATGGAGGTGACAAAATTTTTTCAAGAACTTGAAAAGTTATATAAATAATTCCAAGCAAAATTATAATTCAATTTCCTTTCAGCTTCTACAATTGCAAGCCTTTTGTTCATAAATTATGATATATTATTTATAACTTCAAATAATGATTTTATAAAGTTGAAACTAATTTAAGTGACGAGAAAAAATGAACTCTATAAATTTGCACCCCATTTGCTCCACATCACCAAAATACGCCCAATTTGCCCCGTTTTGCACCCCATTTGCCCCACACCATCAAAATATGTCCAATTTGCCCCCTTTGCACCCCATTTACCCCACACCATCAAAATACGCCCAATTTGCCCCCTTTACAGTTAATTTTCCCCACACCACCAAAATACGCCCAATTTGTCCCATTTGCCCCACATTACCAAAATACGCTCAATTTATCCCTCTTTGCACCCCATTTGCCCAACAACACCAAAATACGCCCAATTCCCCCCCTTTGCACCCCATTTGCCCCACACCACAAAATACGCCCAATTTTCCTCCCTTTACACCCCATTTGCCCCACACCGCAAAAATAAGCCCACTTTACCCCATTTTACACCCCATTTGCTCCACATTACAAAAATACGCCCAATTTGCCCCCTTTTGCATCCAATTTGCCCTCTTTTGCACCCCATTTGCCCCACACCACCAAAATACGCCGTTCAAAACATATATAGAATCCCACTTTATACCTACATATAAATTTTCTATGATATGATATTTGGAATCAATTTATCCTTTGGAGTAGAAGTCGCTGGTTGTGGTTCTTCCATTGCTGTCTGGGTGATATAAAAATATACCTATGTCAGTGAATATAAAAATGACACTTTGAGTTGAAAAGTTATGTCAATAATTCCAAGAAAAATTATAATTCAATTTCCTTTTAGCTTCAACAATTGCAAGTCTTTTGTTCATAAATTATGATATATCATTTATAATTTCAGATATAATGATTTTATAAAGTTGAAACTAATTTAAGTGACGAGAAAAAATAAAAAATGTATAAAAGTCTGTTTCCCAATTTATTCTCATGAATAATATATTCATTCCCAAACTTTAAGAACTCCTAAATTCAAAGCTTCGTGTAACCGACAAGAGTGCACTGAAGACGCATAATACATGAGATTCGCATGCAAGATATGCCCTTACTATAGTTTTTTTGTTTACATTTTCTCGCCTCAAGAGGCAAAGTTTCGAAAGTTCAGAAGCACATTAACTTCTCCGTTGTGAGGTTAAAGCAACCTTGCTCATTTCCCTTTATTTTTTTTTTTCTTCAAAAAGCAAAGTGCGCATGTATTTTCCGTGATTTCCAGCTTTTTTATGTCTCACTATATCTGGGATTGAACGATCGAGCAAAGTGAGTGACTTGTTGTTACTCGTGCACGTGCACGATGAAAAACGTGATATCGAAACGAAAAAATAAATAACGACTTCGTGGAAAAAGCCTGAAGTAGAGTCGTAAAAGATCGTAATCAAGGTGTCAAAAGCTTTTCCTGAAGTCCGTTCGTGCTGTGGACGCGGTCGCCTTCTCGGTGTTTATGGTGTTTATCGTGTTTATGGGATATAACGCTGCGGGTAGTTCCTCTTCTCGCAATGGGAGTTGCTTGCCGACACTCTTAAAATTAAGAGACTGAGAGCCAGCAATCCAGAGGCTAAACGACTTGTGACCCATGTCACAGCGGTTACTCTGCAGAATTTCAAAAAATGGTCCAAATTTTCCGTTCTGAATATTAAATCCAATGTTATTAATGATATTATGTCTACAATCTTTAAATATTTCATCATACTAAAAAAAGTACATATAGTATTTTAATTAATTATATTTAATTAAGCGAGCTTGATCCGAGATGTACCAAAAGTTCTCTACGTTCAAATGAACGAAATTTTAACACTGTTTATAGTTTAAAATAAAATTAATACAAAAATTCGTTCATTTGAACGTTCAGAACTTAAACCACATGATCTGGGCCGAAATTTTCAGACGGATATAAAAAAGTAATTTTGGTTAATATATTCGATACATGCACGTCGCATAATTTTACGGTAAATTATGTTTCCCCACCCATAAAATGGTGCCTATATATGACCTCTTTCCACAACAACTTCATCTGCGTGAATATTTTACTTTTATCTACCTTTGCATAAACAAACATTGCAAATTATGTTTAAGGACAGAGTGTTAGTAGTAAAAACGATATGCATTTGGCTATTATTACTATGCCAAACCAATTCCATCTGGATTCTCACTGGAGCCCTGCTCGGTCACAGGTTGCACAGTGAGACTCGAGACACATTAAATCTTTCAAGTTATTCAATTTGAGCGCCACTCGCCACACTTGTAAATTTATTTTGCAATTCAATTGACGGTCACTCTTGTGATCCGTCTGCCGACTATCTTACTATCTACTCTATTTTCACAAGTTGAAACGTACGATCAGAAACGTAGTAAAATTATAACCATTTTATAGCATTTGGAGTAAAAATTACTTTTGAGAGAAACAACGTTAATTTACTGTAAAAATGAATAATTATTATCGCAATTTACACTTGCATACTTTTAATTAATCAGGTGCATCTTGAATTATGATTAAAACGCCAATATAACTCCAATTTCAAACTGCGAACGAACGAATAAACAAACGGAATTAAATTATTTAAATTAATTAATTAAATAAATTGACTTCGTTAATTAATAACAATAATTAAAAAACAAATAATTTTAGCAAATTTGTAGCTACGTTCATCTGTAATCCCATAAAATATTTCATAAAAACCTCTTGGAATTTCTTAACATTTAAAATCTCTTAAAATCCTTAGAAATCTTATCAAATTCCATAAAATCGTTAAAGATTCTACAAAATTTTTTAAAAATTAGAGAAATCAATAAAATTACCTAACAACTTTAAAATCCTTTAAATCCAATAAAATATTCTGAAACTCATAGAACTCTCTTCAAAACTTTTAAAATTCGTGAAAACATTTTTAAATTCTTAGAAACTGCTTGAAATTCTTTAAATTATACGATAACATTTAAAGTCCCTTGACGTCCTTTAAAATCTATTAAAATTATTAGAAATCTAATTAAATTCCACGAAATTCTTAAATTTTTATAAAATCTTGTAAAAATCATAAAATCCCTTAAAATTATTAGAAATCTTATAAAATGTCACAAAATTCTTTAAAATTTCATAAAATATTTTTAAAATTATTAAAATCTCTTGACTTCTTTTTAAATTCCTGATAATTATACTACATGTTTTTCTCTTTTATCATGCTGTGCAAGTACATCAAAATTTAAAATGGGCAATTTTATCAACTGCGTTTTATACTCCATGACGTTCCCGCTTCGACTGATGAGAAAAACTATAAATAACAAATTTATAAGGATTAACACTTCAGTTGAAAATGTGATGTCATACTGAAATGATCGTGCACGTAGAAAAAGATAAAACAACTAGAGTCAGTCGTCAGCGAACCTTGAAAAAGGCAACACGCGGTGAGAGCTTACTTAACAAAGTCATCAATAGATTTAATTAAACGGTTCTGTTTTTGAAAAATAGAGAAATGGACTCGTATTTAAAATATTAATGGTAGATTCAGATAAAAACTTTCTTTGAAAAATAACACAGGCACACAAAAAAAAAAGTGATCTGTACCAAGAACCGTAACTTTGTAATTTGTATTAGTATGTATTTTGACGCGCTGAATCCGAATCCGAAGTCTGTTTTGCTCCATGACGTCAAAAATAAGGGCATTTGAAGGTCAAATCGACAAAAAAATCGATTGACAGAAGGTGACTATCATTTCTATGGTTTTGACGGACGCTGAATCCGAATCTGGAATCCGTTTGATTCCATCATTTCAAGGTCTTGAAATGATCTTTAGGATAATCATAAAGATAAAAATGAATACCATATCTGCACGTAAAATTTCCCGCTCTTTCAGAATTTGCAATAAAAAATTCACTTTTTTCACATTTTGAAAATTTGACCTTGAATTGACTTTGATACAGACATGATGGAATCAAACAGATTCCAGATTCGGATTCAGCATCCGTCAAAACCATAGAAATGATAGTCACCTTCTGTCAATCGATTTTTTGAACGATTTGTCCTTCAAATGCCCTTAAATTTGACGTCATGGAGCAAAACTGACTCCGGATTCGGATTCAGCGCGTCAAAATACATACGAATATATAGGTCCGGTTCTTGGTAATGATCCCTTTTTTTGTGTGTCTGTGATATTTTTCTTGTAAAAAACTTCATAGATGAATGCTGATAGTACAATTAACGAAGAAGTATACGGAGTTAAAGCCGGAGTACGAGGCGGTATTCCCAAGGATAAAGCTACAGAAATTCTTAATAAGTGTAAAGTAATGAGTAAGTATAGCATTTTTTATAATTAATAGAACTGACATTATCGACAAAGAGAGAATCTGTGCTTTTAATATCATTTTCCCCTTTTTCAGAAGGAAATAACGCATGTCAGACCACAATGAAAGTCGCAAAATGCCTCTACGATGAAGACAAAAATTTTAAATAAAAGTTAAAAGTATAACTTTTTTGCTTCCTCATAGAGGAAGCTTTGTGGTGGCGACAAAATCCAGTTTCCTAAAAAAGGTTTTTTTCAACATATTTTAATGTCAATATATCTAACATGATGTCCTGAAAAATTGTCCGGATGTGTGTGTGTGTGTGTGTGTGTGGATGTCACGATCCAGCAATTTCTTGAAAACGCGTAGAGATAAATTGATGAAATTTTGCATAGTTATTTCATTATACACCTAGTTGGATTTCTTACAATGGTTTAACAAAATATTTAATTTTACAAGTTTTATGTACTTTTATAATTATCTTAAAATTCATTTTTTCACTATAACTTATCAAATAATCAAAATTCAAAGACGATGTAAGGAAAACGTAGATTCCTTGTGTCGAAACGAATCGATTGACCTATATTATTAATGCATTTCATTAAAAAATAACAAAGTCATGGTTAATTGTATTTTCAAAAATTAATTTTTCGACTGTAACTTTTCAAATAATCAAAATTTTGACTTGACGTAAGGAAAATAAATGTTCCTTGCATCGAGACGAATCGATTGGTCTATAATATTATTTCATTTCATTCAAAAATAACAAAGTTATAGTTTTATTTAATTTAAAAAAATTAGTTTTTCAACTATAACTTCTATAATATTCAAAATTCGAAGCTGACGTAAGGAAAACTAGCTGTGAAGTTGTATCAACTTTTGTGCTCATTCAATGAGCACTTTGCTTCCAGTAAACAAATATGATTTGCTTCCTCATAGAGGAAGCATTAATTATTCTTTACATCAACATTGAATTTTGATTATTTGAGAGGTTATATTCGAAAAATTCATTTTCCAAAATTACAATAAAGCACAATTTTCTTATTTTTCAATGAAATGCATTAATATTATAGGTCAATCGATTCGTCTCGACGCAAGGAACCTTTATTTTCCTTACGTCAGCTTCGAATTTTGAATATTAGAGAAGTTATAGTTGAAAAAA
>CAJFCO010000433.1:50205-61629 GCA_904066015.1 Synergus gifuensis
TTAAGTATAGTTAAGTTAACGTTAAAGTAACGTTAAAGTATAGTTAAGGTATAGATAACTTTAACGTTAACTAAACTAGACATTAAATGTACTTTAACATTACTTTAACGTTAACTTAACTATACTTTAATGTTAAAGTATAAATGGACAACACCCAAGAGCCATTTCCTTAGAACAAAACAGAAATAACGAACCATTTCCTACTATTAAGAAAATGATGAAATTTTAAACGGAAAAGTGAAGATCTGCCATAAATAGGTAAGTTCGTAAGCGAAAACTTGTTTTCGTCGCATTTCAAGTTAAAATGTGAAAACGTGTTGAAAACTTTTGCAATTCAGTTAATTGATTATCCAATTAGCTCTCGAAACGGCGCAGTCAGGTACAAAGTGAATAATTAAGCAGTTTGATGTAGGTAATGCCTTCAGGTACTTCAATACATTTTTGAAGTGATACTGAGTCGAGTCCCGAGTGCACAGTTGAAATCGCGCTAAGCAGGTACGTGCTGTGAAGAAGAAGGAAATATGTGGTTGGTTGAATCCCCTGCACGCGGCCACATAAGTTCGTTAGGTCGGCCCCAATTTTCACTTTATCAGAATTTACGAGCGCCTAAAAGCCCGCTGGGTTCCGTCTTAAAACCGACTCTTCTCTTGTGTCGAAGAAAAATTCAACACCCTGGGAGAAACAAATTTCTTTCCATTAAAACTGCAACTCACAACCTTCTATAAATTTCCTCTCAACATTTTTCAAACGCTCCTACTTCTAACTTGTATATTTATTCTCATAATCAATATACAATTCCATAGTTCAGTAAATACGCAATTTGATTCAGAAAGCTCTAAGAAATCTTCACCATTAATTCTACAAAAGTTTAACATTTATTTACAGTTTTCTATTTAAATTTTTAAAAATAAAATTACTAAGAAAGTTTGAAAGGAATGCAGAGAAATTTGCAGAGTCAAGTGATCAGCGTTCATGCGATAACATTTTAGTTATTGTATTAAAATTATTGTACATTTGGGAATGCATAACTTGAAACAAGCAGAATTTCGAAATTCCTTTGCGAAATCGGGTGGAAATTATCAGGATCCGCACAAGCTCAGAGAATTGGGACTATGGTCAGAGTTTGGTCAGAAGCGACCACCAACCGATAACCACGCGTAATTCTGAACGTATCGAAACGACGTAAACTCCCTAGGGAAATACAATGCCATAGTTCTAATTCTAACACAAGGATGATATACAATTCCACGAATATGATATTTAGCTGACAAAACGCTGTCATTGGAGCTTATCTTAAATTATCCTGCTAGCAGTCCGTCCTGTGATCCTACCAAATAACGTCAATAACGCTTCACTCGTACAATCCTTGACTAATTTCTATAAGTACAAACTTATAGCGATAGAGATTGAACAATAATAATCCTATCTTAAAAAAGAGATGTTGCCAATATATCGAACACATTGTCGTCAAAAACCTGATTGGTTCCTTTGGAAATTGTGCTTTGTGTGAATATATCGAATTTGAAAACTATCTTCAGGCTATTTTCGTTGTCAAAAAGATTACCATTTATGGAATTCTCTCAAATAATAAAATAAAATCAAGTAACGCAACAGAATCCGTACACTGTTAGAAAATTCTTTAATTTTCAAGCATTTTTAATGTACACTTGTAACTGAAATTTAAGTTTTTGGTAAATTGAATGAAATTAATTTACTTATGACTGAAATGTAAGGTATCTGCGCGTGGAAAGTGAGATTAAGTTACGTGTAATTAAAAATTAATGTACGTGACTGAAAGAAGAACTTATATAAATTTCCGCTTTACAAAATCAATATTCACATTATTTTCATAATTTTAAAAGATATATATGTATGCGGAGAAGCAGAGCAAGTTACATAATGCAGACTTTAGTTCAGTGTAGCTATAAAAAAGAATTGTAGTCATTGTTGTTTAATTTTAGTGCCAATTTTTTTTCCATGTTTTGAATAGTGCGCGTTATAAGTAGTGGTCACGTGATACAAAATGTATCTGTGGAGCAGACGAACTCGACTAAACTCGAAGTGACCAAGGCGAAATAAGCGGGAACGTCATCACAGCCCTCTGATTAGTGATTGTTATGAATAAAACGGTAAGTCGCCTATTGAAAAAATCCTTTAAAAAGTCCTCGTGTTATTTTCAGACGAGGAACACGAGAAAATCCGCGAGGAATCTGAAAATCCACGGGATTTCCTCGTGTTTTCCTCGTCCGAAAATAGCGTGAGAATTTTTTCAATACATTAGTGCTGGCATTAGTTAAATTCAATACATTAGTTAAAGAAAGGTTTTATATTTTATTTTTTATTTTTATCTTATTTTTTTCCATACCGTCCATTTAATATACGCCGCCCGTGATTTCCAGTTAGAATTGAAATAAAATATTTGAGGTTAGAATTTTACATGTTTCAAAAATCTATGTATAAGAAGTAATCTATGTATAAGAATGTATGTATATGTGATCTATGTATAAGAAGTCTTTATTTTGATAATAAATATTCGTGTTCTTGGTTCCAAAAACGCAAATTTTTTACTCTTCATTTTATATCCTTAACACATAATTAACATTTTTTCATCATATATAGGGTAAAAGCACCAGTCGTTGGCCAGACCTCTGATTTTCTTAAAACAATAGGAATATTAAAATATTTAACATAATTTGCTCGAATTACTTTCATGTGAGTAAAATATGATAAATATTTGCATTTTCTCATTGTTCAAAGAAAATTAGAGGGCGGGTGTCGACGATTGGTGCTCTTACCCTGTGTAACTGAAAATTAAAGCACATACATTAAAAATAAAGTACACGTATTGGAAGTTTTTTCCTCTCATGTAACTGAAAAATAATGAACACGTAAATGAAATTTAAGATACCTGTAACTAACTTTTCAATTCAAGGTACATGAAATTTAATGTACATGAGTGGAAAAAACTTCCAATACATTTGCATTAAAATTCAGTCAGAGATTTTTCTATCAGTGTAAGACACGTAACATAAAAAATCGCACAGAAGAGTGTAACTTACTTGGAAGAATTCCCAGGTTATGCCGATGTCACTAGTAGGTAAACCATATAGCAAAGAGTGTGTACTTTGTATAACTATATATACAGCAATACCAATGTGCCGTTTCAAGCCCTTTTCATTCCCCTTACCTACCTAGAGAAATACACCCTCTGAACAACGCCGTACCGGAATATAGAGGGGCGGGGGTGGAGGTAGAATACGATGAGTTCCGCTTAGCCGGGAAATATGCTTTCACATTATAAAACGCTTCAGAAAATTTCTGTTTCGGCTTTATTGTCTGGAAAACGTTTCCAGTAAGTTAAGGCACCTATGCCTGAATACCGTGGCTCTTATACTTCTGTTGTGAATATGAATACTTCCAAGAAAATCTCCAATGCAATCTTCTATTTCTTTATGAACATCCTTTTTCTTTCTACTTTTTTCCTTCTATTTCAAAACGAATTAAAAGTTGAGTAATCCTGTTAATTAAAATAAACTTTAATTGTATTAAACCTGTGTGTCATTGATTTCGATCACCAGATATAATGAAATAAAATATAAAAGTTATTTGGAGTGAAGTTATTTTAAATTTATTATTTGATTTTTGATTTCTCTAAAACAAAGACCAAGTCGTTAACTGTGTGGGTGAGATATAGATCAGAAACAGCTGGACCGTTTGAAACGCGATAGCCAGGGTACAATCGGGGTCTCTCATATAAATATAACATCCCGGTACAATTTTACTGAAAAGCTCCGCTTTGATACAGGAAACTGGCTGGGTTTTACGAACCACGAAGTAATCCTCTTAGAACTGGCTGGCTATTCGACTAGTGTTCTAGCCAGCCAACTAACCAACCTAAGCCACCAGCGTGTACCTACATACATGTTCCGAAATGCTCACTTTGTAAAAAATGTATATACGTTTTATAAAACATTTACAAAGATTAATTAAAACAAGATTATCAATAAAAAACACTTTATATTTACAGTAGTGTATCCGTGAAAAGTGTAATTTTGCCTATATATTTACAATATATTACATGCATATTATGCATCCTATTCTAAAAAGATCATACACATCGAAGTCGAAACATATCGAAATGCCTGGACCCGTTTCCTTCTTGTTCAATACAATATATTATAATTTATGATATTTTATTTCTTCTATCCTAAAAACAGGGTGGCCGCATGTCAGGGAAGTCAGGGAAATGTCAGGGAAAATAGAAATTGAAATTTATGCTAATTATGTTATTTTTGTCGTATTGCGTATATAGATTTTATAGTATATATATTTAACAGATTTTAGAACTTTCCGAAGGATTATAAAGAATTTCCAGGCATTCTTTGAGATTCTTTGGGTTTCTAATGACTTCAAGAGATTTCCAATAATTTGAAAAGATTTCAAGAGGTTTCTAGGAATTTACAGGGATTACAAGAGATTTGTGTAATATTTAAAAGATGTAGTGCAATTTTAAAGGAATTCATGAAGTTTTAAGAGACTCTTAAGAAAGTTTAGGGAATTCAAAGAATTTTAAGGAATTTCAAAGTTCCTAAAAATTTTTAATTTTTTAGGAAGTTTAAAGAATTTTAAAAAGCTTGTAAGAATTAAAGAAAATTTTGATTTTTTAAAGTAATTTTAAGGGATTATAAAATATTCTTGTGGAATTTTAAAGAATTTAAAAAAATTCTGATTTTTTAATAGTGATTTTAAGGGTTTTTATTGAAATTTTACAGAAACAGGATTTTTATGATTTATAAAAGGTTTTGTAGAATTTTATGGAATTTCAAGATCATTTCAAGAATTTTAAGAGATCGTTACGTATTTTAAGAGATTTAAAAGTTTTTCGTGGAATTATAAAGAATTTTAAGAAGCTTGTAAAAATTTAGAGAAATTTTGACATTTTTAAAATGATTTTAAAGATATTAAAACTTTAATGATATTAAAATTAAATTCCTCGTGGCATTAAAACAAATTTCAAAAATTATTTTTTATTTTTAAAGGATTTTGTGAGATTTTTGTTTCCAAGAATTTTTATTTAGAAATTTTAATGTATTTTAGGGAATTTCAAAGTGACTTATTGAATTTTAAAGGATTTCACAAGATTTTTATGATTCGTAAGAGAGTTTGTGAAACTGTAAAGGATTTCATGGAATTTTAATAGATTTTAAAGAATTTATGACATTTTGTAGGATTTTAAAAATTATAGTGAAATTTTAAGTAATTTAAAAATGTTTCTAAGAATTTCAAAAGATTTCAGTGAATGTTAAGGGATTTCAATAAGTCGGAAATTTTAAAAAATGTTTGGGAATTTTAAAAGATTTTGAAGTTTTTTTTTGAGGAATTTAAAGGATTTGAAATGATTTTGAGGAATTTTAAATCAATTAATGAAAATTTAAAGGTTTTCATGAAATATTAATGAAGGGATTTCGTCGAATTTTAAGACATTTCTAGAAATTTTAAGAGATTTCCAAGGTTGTCATAAATTTGAGAGATTTTTAAGAATTTCAAGTGGTGTGAAGAGATTTTAAATTTCAAAAAATTTAAAGTGATATTATACGTAATTTTTGAAAAATTTCATTAGTATATTTACTGAATATTTGCTCACATATTTTAATACTTTTACATGTCAGGGAAAGGGGGAAAGTCTCTAAGGCAGCTTTTTGGCCCAATTTAAATTTGGCCAAAAAAATTCGAAAAAGTCCATACAGTATCTACTAACAATAAGAAGTCAATTCCACCCTAAATGGACAACCCTCACCCCCAATTCACCCTGAGCACCCCTTAAAAAATGAAAACTTCACTGCTTCTGTGCAGTGTTTTTTGGGAAAAACCCCAATTAAAAAAATCAGGAAAAATACATACATAGCTTTTTGGGGTCGCTGAATTTGAATCCGAGATTCATTTACCTCCAGCATATCAAATTCAAGATCATTTGAAGGTCAAACTGCAAAAAATCCGATAAAAAATCCAGAAAAATACATACATAGGTTTTTGGGGTCGCTGATTTCGAATTTGAGGTCCGTTGACCTCCAGCCTATCAGATTCAAGGTCATTTGAAGGTCAAACTACAAAAAATCCAATAAAAATATCCAGAAAAATATATACATAAGATTTTGGGAACGTTTATTTCAAATCCGAGGTTTCTTGACCTCCATCATATCAGATTAAAGGTCATTTGAAGGTCAAACTAAAATAAGTCCGATAAAAAAATCCAGAAAAATAATGGGGGGTGAGGATTGTCCATTTAGGGTGGAATTGACTTCTTATTGTTAGTAGATACTGTATGGATTTTTTCGAATTTGTTGGGCCAAATCTAAAGTGGGCCAAAAACCTGCCTTAGAGACCCTCCCCCTTTGTCTGAAAGTCAGGGAAAAGTCAGGGAAATTGAATCTTGTGGCCACCCTGAACAAATGTAATTAAAATTTTTTTCAATTACATTTTTCGATATTCGATACGTACGATCTTTTTAGAATAGGACAGACAGGCTAACGCGGGAAATTAAAAAAAAAACAGGAATCATCTCCTGGGCTAGTTTGGGCTCGTAGATATAGAAATACTATACAAAGAGTGATCAAATATCTCTTGATATTCTCTGAAAAGCTGTGAAGTTGACTTTGAGTCTGCGAATCCTCAGCTTTGTATAGAGTTGAAATGATCTGTATCTTCATAGAATGTGCCAGTCAGGATGCTTTTATAGGATCATAAAGTCAGTAGAACGAGACTGCTTAATAAGCTACTTGATGGACACAAAAGCATCCTACTTCAGATCTCGAGTTATGTAAAGTATAATTAATAATCTTGCCATTGCTCAGGAGGAAATTTAGTACCACGCACAATGTATGCTGGCGGTGAAAAATTCGCGCAATATTTTCTCTCTCCACTCTCACTTTTCCTTTTTCTTTTTTATTCTCCTTTTTGTTTTGCTCGTGAGAACATTCTGCCGGAAGCGAGCACGTGCCTTCACATCACGTCACGAAAGGAACGAGATACGTGCGCGGACACAGACAAAAACATAAAAATTGAATACAAAGTCATGGTACGGTCAGAGAATCAGTTTTTCAAAAGTATGTTCGTACTTTTATTTTACGCTGACGTTGTAATAATTTACTCCGGCTTTACTTTGCACAGCTCGACTGAATGTATTTTCTGTCGTTGAAGCCTTCTTCGAGATAAAAACAATCAATTCTTCAATATTCCTTTAGAGGAAGTACAGAATTTTACAGAAAATTTAAATATCATACACATATCAATAAAATTAAATGCTATCTTAAAAAAGATATGTTACCAATGTGTCGAACACATTTGTAATTTGTAAAGTAATTTGAGAAAGTTTTAGGAGATTTTTAAGCATTATACGAAATTTTTGTAGATTTTAATGTTTTTAAGAGATTTAATGAGATTTCATGGAATCTTGAATAATGTTAAGGAATTTAAAGGGATTTTACGAAACTTATTGAGATTTTAGAAATATCAAGTGATTTTACTGTATTTTGGGGAATTTTATGAAATTTTAAAGGATTTTGCAAAATTGCATGAAATTTTAAATAATTTTCAGAGATTGAACGATATTTCATAGGATATTAAGTTATTTTAATGACTTAAGGGATTGTAAGGCGTTTACGAGATTTCATTGGATTTTCAGAAATTTGAAAGAATTTAATGAAATTCCATAGAATTTTGAGTATTTTTAAGAGATATAATGAGACTTCATAGAATTTTGAGTAATTTTAAGAAATATCAATTCATTTTGCGAATTTTAAAGGAATTTCATAAGATTTCATAGGATTTTAAATAGTTTTAAGAGTTATAATGATAGGTCGTGGAATTTTAAGGAATTTTATGGAACAACAAGGAATATCAAAAATTTTATGTAATTTTGACATTTATGGACATTTATTTCCAGAAATGTTAAAGAATTTGGTGAGATTATATTGCATTTTCAGAAATTTCAAGTCATTTCATAAGATTTCATGGAATTTTAAGTAATTTAAAGAAATATCAATTGATTTTGCGAAATTTAAAGGAATTTCATAAGACTTCACAGGATTTTATACGATTTTTATTAATTTTAATGTTTATAGCGATAGATTGTGGAATTTTAAAGAATTTTATGGAACATCAAAGAATATCTAGGAATATCAAGTGATTTTACAAAATTTAAAGGAATTTCACTAGATTTTGAAGGATGTTCAAGGTATTTTAAGATATTGTATGGGGTATTAAGTAATTTTAACGACTTTTAAGCGATTCAAGGAATTTCATGGAATTTTAAATACTTGTAAGAGATTTTACGGGATGTTAAATTATTTTGAGCACCTCCAACGGATTTTACGATATTTTATAGGATATTTAGTAATTTTAAGGACTTTTAAGGAATTCAAGGAATTTTACGGGATTTCATGGAATTTTAAATAGGTACTTGTAAGATATAAGATATAATAAGATATAATAAAGATTTAATAAATATATATAATAAATATATTAAGATATAAAGATATTATTATATTAATGTTATTATTATTATATTATAATAATATAATAATATTAATATTATATATTATATATAATTATTATTAATATAATATATAATTAATATTTATTATTATAATATAATTATTATATAATTATTATCTTTATTATATCTAAAGTTATTATATCTTATATCAAAAGTTAATGTAAGATATTAACTTATTTTGAAGACTTTCAAGGGATTTTACGATATTTTATGGAAGATTTGGTCATTTTAAAGACTTTTAAGAAATTCAAGAGATTTTACGAGATTTCATTGAATTGTCAGGAATTTTAAGAGATTTCATGACATTTCATGGGATTTTTAATAATTTTAAGGGATTTTACGAAATTTCAATGGATTTTCAGTGATTTTAAGAGATTTAATCAGATTTAATGGGACTTTGAGTAATTTTAAGAAATATACGAAAATTAAAAGAATTTCACCAAATTATATTTCAATAGTTAAAAATTCTCAATTATACTAGAGAAAGGTGTGCAAAAACCAGAAATTAATAGCGCGAAGAGCGCGCGGATCATAATTACTATAGTAATATTAAAATTTGAATGAGAATTTTGTATTGTAAAATAATACTTTTTTATATATGTTCTCATGCGTTGACTGAGTAATACGTATATATGTGGAATTTAAGGGTCAGGGATCCGATCAAAGATTGGCACTGTCAACCCACAGCTGCTATTATGTCCGCACGACAATGAACGACTTGTTGATCGACTACTGATGCCAAAGTTTTCTACCCATTTCATTTGTGGTTTTTTTTTCATTGCATTCTCAGTAAAGTGCATTTTCAACAGATTAAATTTATTATTCTTACATTTTCTAGAGCATAAAAGTAATTAATTAATTAAGTCTCATCTTAAAACTACTTTCTGTAAATTTATACTTTAAACAAAATATTTTTATTCCAAATCTTAACCCACCTCTTAAATTAACATTAACAGCAAAAAGTATCCAACAAGGTTTTGAAATAAAAATAATTTTAACATATTTTTCAAACCTTTTACCTTTTTTTCATTCAGAATCATGAATATTGAATAAATATCAAAGAAGTCGCGCAGAAAGTTGCAGCAACACGTTTCTACCTAATGTCCTTCGAACAGAATTCAAAATTTTTGCGTCGCTTGTCACATCATTTATTAATGCCTGGTATTTTGTTGCACTTGAACGCAACGTGCCATGTCGCTCTAATGTACAAAATCTGTATGTACGTGATATTACAACCAATCTCAATTTTAATTTTCCATAAATTATTTGCGTTCAATTAAAATCAGAATAGAGAATGTTTTATGAATGACTGAAAAAATATCTCAAGAGTTATTTCCATCGCGTATATTGAAATTCGCGGGAAATACTTGACTGATAAATTTCCAAAATATTTTCGTGTTATTGTTTTAAAAACACACCGAACCAAATTTTATTTCTTATAACTTTAATGTACAATTGGCAGATATCTTAAATTTATGCATAATATATGAGAACGAATATTAATTTTTGGCTTAAGGTTTTAATCAATATAAATGTGAAGTGTTTATTGCATTTTAATACTTTTTTCTGGACAAAATGAACTTCCTTGCACAATCGATGACTCGGGATTGTTTGCTTTCGTGGATGGAAGAGAGGATTGAGAATATTTTTTTTTTTTGTTTTATAAAGCAGTAGACCGAGCCAGATTCGGATTATACAATTTTGGCCCGACTGGCGATTGTCCGACACGAAACGATGGTTGACTATGTCTGATGCTCGCTAGCGACGTCTGACGGTTGAACAGATGTCATTTGGCCAACATCCAAGTAGTGTTGAATTTCGAGTTTGCATTGGAATTCGGATTCCAGCGGGACGAAGCGACAAATTTACACAGATCTCTTTTTTATTTCCTCTCTTTCACTTCCCTCTTCCATTGCTCTCATAATCGTTTTTTATCCAAAGTCACTTTTTTACCACATTTCACAAATATCAGGTAACTTTGTTCTGACAAATTTTTGTTTTCTTTGTGTCAATATAAAATCTAGTATAGCGCACAGAGAATTTACAAAGTTTGAAAAAATATTCTATCAGATGATTAATAATTGTAAAGTACGATTCTAAATTTATTCACTCAAACAAAAAGTTCCGGTTAAAGTTACTAGATGCTTCTAATTAAAAATTTCTAGTTTCTTTAACCACAAATTCTGGATAAATTGATTATAATTTTTTTTTTCAAAAATCTAAAAATATGGCTAACACTTGGATTACTACGAATTAAATGAGAGAATTTGAAGGCCTTAGCATTTACTACTAGATTTACAACTCTTATTTCTAAAAAAATGTAAAGGGAAACTAAAGGTTATTGTACTTGTCTAAGTTTTACAATCCATGAAAATAGCAGATGTTTCGTCAAAAACAATGGCAGGGTGGCAACAAGATTCAATTTTTTTATTTCCCTGACATTTCCCTGACTTTTCCCTGACTTTCAGACAAATTTCCCTGACAGAAAAGTATTAAAAATGTGAACAAATTTTCAGTAAAAATACCATTGAAATTTTTCAAAAATTTCGTATATCACTTTAAATCTTTTGAAATACAAAACCACTTCACACCATTTGAAATTCGTAAAAATCTCTAAAATTAATGCCACCCTTGGAAATCTCTTAAAATTCCTTGAAACATTTTAAAATTCGAGAAAATCTTTAAATTTTCAAATTCCTAAAAATCTCTTAAAACCTACAAGCTCTCAAAATTCCACAAAATTTTTTGGAAATCTCTTGAAATACTTCAAAATTTCACGAGGAAATTTAATATCTCCTACAATGCGTCAAATTCTCTTAAAATTATTGGAAACTTATTGAAATCCCTTAAAATTCACTGAAATCTTTTGA
>CAJFCO010000433.1:72914-84881 GCA_904066015.1 Synergus gifuensis
GAAAGTCAGCAAATACTGTTTTAAAATCTAAGAAAATAATTTTTTCCGTGTAGTAAATACCCCACCTAGGAAAAACTGGTCAAAATCCCAAAAACTATTCGGCGGATTCATTATTCTCAATATATGATTATTAAACTATTTAATTTTCTAAAAACAAAGGTCCTATTATAAAAAAGAGGTATTAATTATATATAGAAAAAATAAGTGATTTAGAAAAATGTTTGAAGAAATTCAAAAGAAATTCAAGATTTTAGAGAATTAAAATTTTTTTTAAGTATTCGAAGGGATTTTAAATGATTTTAAAGAATTTAAAAGAATTTAAAAAATATTTTAAGTGATTTTAGAGAATTTAAGGAGATTTTAAGAAATTTTAAATGATTTAAAATTATTTTAAAGATTGTTGAATTCAGGGGAGTTCCAAGATTTTAAATTAATTTACACATTTTAAAAATTTTTAAAAAGGATTTTAAATGATATTAAAATTTTTTAAAAGATTGTAAAATAACTTCCAAGAATTTAAGAATTTTCACAATATTTTAAATGATTTTAGAGAATTTAAAGATATTTCAAGAGATTTTACAAAATTTCAAAGATATCAAGATTTCATAAAGAATTTTAAAAGATTTTAAGTGGTTTTATAGGAAGTTTAAAGCGATTTCGAGAGATTTCAAGTGATTTTAAAAAGTTTTCAAGGAATTGCGAAAAAAAATCATAATACTTTCAGTACTTTCAATTATTTAAAAATATTTGTAAATATTGTAAGGGATTTTTAATGAAGTTCAAAAATGCCAAAGGATTTTAAAAGAACATGAAAAAATTAAAGAATTTCCAAGAAATTCCAAAGTTACTAAAACATGCCAAAGGATTTCTAAAAATTTCAAGTGATTTTAAGAAATTACAAAACATTCAAAAAAATTTCAAAATTGTGAAGTAATTTGGCAATAAAAAATGTTTTAGTATTCTTTAACATAATTAAAATGACTTAAAATTTACTGAAATTACTAAAAACTCTTGTAATTTTTTACAATGCCTTAAAATCTCTAGTTATTAAAAATTATGAAAATAAAATAATCATAAAATTATTCTCTCAAAATTTCTTAGAATTTCACTACATTTAAAATCCTCATAAAACTCCTACAAGCTTTTTGAAGTCTTTTCAAAATCCTAAAAGTCTTTTGAGATCCTTTAAAATTGAAACTGTTTAAAAATCTTAAAAAAGTCTTGAAATCCCTTAAAATTCCTCAAAATTTCACAACATTTAAAATCTCTTAGAATTCTTAAAAATCTCTTAATAATTGCATGAGTTCCTTCACAATTCAACGAAATATCTTAAAATCCCTTAAAATTGTTCTAAATCTTTTAAAAATCTCTTGAATTTAGTAAAAATTACTTTAAAATCGTAAAAAAGAACTTCCAAGAATTTAAAGATTTTCAACAATTTTCACAAGATTTCAAAGATATCAACATTTCCTAGCTAAAGGATTTCAAGAGATTTTAAGTGGTTTTATAGGAAGTTTAAAGCGATTCAAAGATGTGAAAAGATTTTAGTGAATTTGAAGAGATTTCAAGTGATTTTAAGAAATTTGACAGGATTGTAAAAGAACTTCCAAGAATTTAAGGACTTCCAAGACTTTTCACAAGATTTTAAATGATTTTAGGGAATTTAAATATATTTCAAGAGATTTAAAATATTTGTAAATATTATAAGGGATTGTTAATGAAGTTAAACAATATCATACGATTTTAAAAGAATATGAAAAAATGAAAGAATTTTCAAGAAATTTCAAAGTTATTAAAACATGCCAAAGGAGTTCTAAAGGTTTCAAGAGATTTGAATTGATTTTTAAAAGTTTTTAAGGAATTCCAAAAAAAGATCATAATACTTTCAGGACTTTCAATTATTTAAAAATATTTTAAAATATTTTTCAAGAATTTTCACAAGATTTTAAATGATTTTAGGGAATTTAAAGACATTTCAAGAGATTTAAAATATTTGTAAATAGTGTAAGGGATTTTTAATTTTGTAAGTTAAAAAATGTCAAAGTGTTTTAAAAGAATATAAAAAAATTAAAGAATTTTCAAGAAATTTTAGAGTTATTAAAACATGCCAAAAGATTTCTAAAGATTTCGAGTGAATTTAAGGCATTTCAAAGCTTTCAGAAAAGTTTGAAAATTTTGAAGTAATTTGAAAATAGAAGAACAGTTTAGTATTTTTTAAAATTTGTGAAACCTCTTATTGAGTTATTAAAAATTATGAAAATAATATAATCTTAAAATGAAGTTTAATAATAATTATCACGAAAACCTGTTTAAAATTCCTAGAAATATATTTTTCCCTGTTTGTCAACAATATACCTACAAATTATTAAATGCTCAATAATATTAAAATAATTTTATCGAAAACAGAAATGCCTACCAGGGCCTCGTCAGAACCCTATTTTAAATAGAGCTAATTGCTACAATTTCTACAATTTCACGGGATTATCAAATTGCTTCATTTTGATTCATTTTCTTGCTTTTGATTTGCTTCATTTTCCTCATTCCACGTGACATCCCGTGTTAGAAATTTCCAAACCCGGTCCAGACCGGTGATGAAACGCCCGGCCCGATAGGGCCTCGATTAGGCCAGGTCTGGACCTGATCGGGGGTCAGATTCCCCAATCTGGGCCCGATCGGAGCTACAGCAAAATTTCTACTCGGGACGTATGTTGGTAGAAGAATTCGGAAAGTGGAACCAATAGTTCCGCTGTGCGGTAACTAATAAAAATTTGTTGGCCGACTCGAAGAAAAGGAAAACAATAAAAATTCTATTTGATTCGTGTTCCCATACTGTATGCACATGGCGGCATGGCAATAGCGGAGCGACATTTTCATTGGGGTTATGAAACTTTTGCATCATCCACTCTCGTCGCGTCGCTCCGCCTCGCATCCCAACAATCTCAACCCGCGGCATGGGCTTGATGCCAAGTGGGTGCTCCTATAACATCTGTAACCTTAGTTTGTCTTTTAGTGGCTTTACAGGAGTCTCGGGCGAGTTTACCCAAGTTACGCATGCAGTTATAATTGGTCTGCACTACGACCATAACATTCCACGATGGCACCATGCTTCTGCGAATCCTTACACATAATGCCTCAGACGTGGAAAGATGGAAGTAGATTCTGTGCATATAAAGTGAAGTTATCTCGCGATGCAGGTACTTCTCTTGGAACTTTATGAAAACCATCGCCACAGATACGTTAAGGACAAACACGTTAAGGTCGCTGGTTTAAGAGCTGCCAACCTGATGTCGAAGGGATATCTGACAAAACTTTTTAAGTACCTTCAACGTAATTTTCAAACTATGAATTATTACACCTTCATTGTGCCTGCTACCAGGTTTCCATATATTATAATAGCATATTCTGGAAGTAGATGAATGTCATCCTCAAACTACAGAAAGCATATCAGTATTTCAGAGTATGGATGTTTCTTGGATCTAGAGATGCAACATCGACGTTAGAACATCAACGACATTGCTATTTTTACTTTCGATACATCGATGCCAAGTATCGATGTTAAGATTCGATGTTTGATATCGAAACATCGATGTTCCACTTTCGATGTTGCATCTTTACATGGATCCTTTTTAAAAAAAGATGGGCTTTTGAATGACTTGAAGTTTTAAGTTATCTTAAGTTTTCTTTAAGGAAAAGAAAGTAATTCCACGCGTAGCGCACGTAATGGACTGAGTTGCACACAATCTCTCATTAAAAATCTCTTGTTTACAGAACGTGATTTTGTTATTTTGAAAATTGACTCTTGAAAGTATACAGCGCGTGAAAATTACTCGTTCACCTTTTCCTCTATGTTTTCACAGCACGACGCTCGTCTGGGTGACAATGGCAAAGCAGCTAGGACGCGCTCTATGCAAATTTGCTCCTACTCGCTCTTATTCTGCAAGCTCGTTACCTATCATCAGCTCCCTACGGAAGTTCGAACTTTGCGAACATCAATTGCAAAATTTGTAATGGTTCCGGAACACTTCCGTAAAACATTCACGAATATTGTTCAAAAGTTTCTAGTACCTCGAATCAGGATCGTAGATAGAGGAGGAGTTAAAATCTGGAAAGAAAATTTCTTTGAAGATAACGAAGAAACGAGGGATGACAGAGTGATTATAAATTGATCAATATGCATAAGGTTGATGTAACATATCCCATCCCCCGAATTTAAAGACCTTAAAATTTATTTAAACTAGCAGACCAAGTCTTCAAGACAACTTCAAGTCATTAAAAAATCAATAAAATTTTTCTGATTCAAATTTAGAGAGTAGGTTTGAAACAACAATGTATAAGAGATTTTAGGGACATTTCGTTACATCACTTTTTTTAGGGAGGTATTTCAAGTTTCTATAGGAAGTTTAATGGATTTTGACCATTTTCAAGTGATTTTTACGAAGTTCTAAAGATTTTTAGGATTTTAAAAAGATTTCGTAGAATTTTAGGGTATTTCAGGATATTTTCGCGGAATTTTAACGGAATTCATGAAATTTCAAGAGAATTTTTAAAACTAAGGAATTTTAAGGGATTTTAAATGTTTTTAAATTTTGAGGAATATTAAGAGGTTTCTAAGAATTTTAAGAGATTTCAATGAATTTTAAGCGATTTCGAAGGTTTTCGTGAAATTTTAAGTGATTTGAAAAAGTTTCTGAGTGATTTATGGGATTTTAAGGGATTTTAAATTCTGTTGTGAAGTTTCGAGGAATTTTAAGACATTTCAAAAGGTTTCACAGAGTTTTAAGGGACTTTAAGGAATTTTAAATGTTACAATAGAATTTCATGGAATTTTTAAAGAAGTCAAGAGATTTTAATAATTTTAAGGGATTTTCTGATTTTTAAAAGATTTTATAGAATTTTCAGGTTTTCATGGAATGAAACGAGATTTCTAATAATTTCAAGGGATTTTTAAATTATAAGGAATTATAAATTATATATTATAAATATATAATAAATAATAATAATAATATATAATATAATATAATAATATAATAATAATATATAATATAATATAATAATACAATAATAATATAATAATATAATATAATATAATAATAATTTATATATAATATATATATATATATATATAAATTATTATATTATATTATAAATTACAAGGACGTAAAGAGACTTTAAATGTTATCGTAAAATTTTAAGAATTTTAAGAAGTTTCTGGGAATATTATAAGGTAATTTTATTGAAGGATTTCAGAAGAATTTCTAAACATATATAATTTTAAAAAGAATTTGTAAGATTTAAAAGGATTTTGAAGGATGTATTAAAATTTTAAGGGATTTTATGAGATTGTTCTAATAATTAAAAGATTTTGTAGAATTTTTAAGGATTTCATGAAATTTGATAAAATTTCTAAGAATTTTAAGAGATTCTAAATGTTAAAAAATTTCAAAAGTTTTTTTTTATGAATTTATAGAGATATTTTCTAATTTTAACTTGGATTTCAAGATATTTATAATTTTAGTGGTTTTTGTGGATTTTTAAAGGATTTCAAGAGGTTCTTGGGAGTCTTAAGAAATCTTAACGAATTTTAAGTAATTTCGAAGGTTTTCATGAAATTTTAATTTTCGAGGAATTTTAAGAGATTGCAATAGGTTTCGGAGAATTTTAAGGGAATTTTAAATGTTGTAACGCTTAGGCAATATTTTGCCTAAGCGTTACAAGCCTTGTGTGGACCTTGCCAGTTAACCTGGTTAAGATCAAATCAGAAATAGGGAAAACAGACCAGGGCCCTGTCAGAACCCCATCTAAAATTCTGCACGCGTTTTAAATAAAATAAATTCATGATGGTTTTTGGGATCACCCTGAACAGCTTAAATCCACCATAAATTTACAGTTCTAATTGAAAAAGAGAAGAATAAAAGTTGAATTATTCTATAACTGGGATAGAGTTTCATAAGTGCCCATTCATTCTCTCAAATTGTAAGAAAAGGCCATAAATCGACATAGCTCGTTTGAATTGGAGAAACGTAAGAGGCATAAATTTAAGCGATCGATTTTTAGGTTCTGAATTTTACAAATTGGTATTTCCATGCGAATTAACGCTTTCCAAAGCCGCGCTATTACGATCGACCATCGCTCGAGGCAACATATAGTTCACTAACGGCGCGTAAGCACCGTGATATTTCCAGTTTGGGTAACCGGATTAGAGCAAACCGATCCTGATCCTAGTCCATTACCAACTCAAATATAACCACTAAAATCCTCCCATCATGCAAACTCGCTTCGCGATAATTTAACGCATGAAAAATTTCAGTCCGCTAATAAAGCAGATTTCTCTTGAGAAAAAAGTATCATTATTGAGCTCATCGCTTTCTTTATATCACCCGTGTGCATATAATGCAACGAGACAAGCTTCCAGAGGTGAAACTTGGTTCAATATCGCCTGCAATATATTATTTCCAATATTTCCATTATACATATTACCCAAGATTTATCTCATTATCTCCTATCTTAAAAAAGTGGTGTCACGAAATGTCTCGAAAATCTTGTATACACTGTTGTTGCAAATCTGATTGGCTTTTGAATGACTTGAAGTTAAAAGAAGAAAAACAAACTAAAGGCGCAAGCAGATTTCTTAAAACTCCCAAAAATCTCTTGAAATTCCTTGAAAACTCTACAAAATCTTCTAGAAATCAGAAAATCCCTTAAAATTATTAGAAATCTCATACAATTTCACAAAATTCTTTAAAATTACATAAAATGTTTCAAAAATTATTAAAATCTCTTGACTTCTTTCAAAATTCCTCAAAATTATATTACATCATTTAAAATTCCTTAAAATCATAAGTTCAAGTCCCTTAAAATTTTTTGAAACCTTTTGAAATATCTTAAAATCCCTGAAAATTAAATGGTATTAAAGAATTTAAAAAGAATTTTAGAAGATTTCAAGTGATTTTAAGGAATTTAAAGAGACTTTAAGAAATTTTAAGTGATTCTAGGAAATTGAAAAGGATTTCAAAAGAATGTAAGGATTTTCCAGAGCTTTCACGAGATTTAAAAAATTATAAGATATCGTAAAGGACTTTAATAGATTTTAGTGAATTTTAAGAGATTTTAAGTGATTTTAAGGAATTTAACCCTTAGCTGCCAAACTTTTCTGGTAAAACATAGCTGCAACACCGGGGTAAATTTTACTCCAGCGAAAAAAATATTATTATGAAAAAAACTAGAATATGAAAAAATTAAAGAACTTTCAAGAAATTTCAGAGTTATTAAAACATGCTAAAGGATTTTTAAACACTTCAAGTGATTTTAAGGAATTTAAGAGGGTTTCAAGAAATTTCAAGTGATTCTAGGGAATTTAAAAGGATTTCCAAAGAATGTAAGGATTTTCTAGAGCTTTCACAAGATTTAAAAAATTATAAGATATCATAAAGGACATTAAGAGATTTTAGTGAATTTTAAGAGATTTCAAGTGATATTAAGGAATTTAAATGGGTTTCAAGAAATTTCAAGTGATTCTAGGGAATTTAAAGGGATTTTAAGATATTTCGCAAGATTTCAAAGGTATCAAGATTTTCTAAAGGATTTCAGGAGAATTTGAATCGTTATAAACAAATTTCAAGTTATTTTAAAGAATGTTTAAAGAATTCAGGAGAGTTTCAAGATTTTAAATTAATTTACACATTTTGTTAATTTTTTCAATGGATTTTAAATGATATTGACAATTTTTAAGGGATTGTAAAAGAACTTCTAAGAATTTAAGGATTTCGAAGAATTTTCACAAGATTTTAAATGATTTTAGGGAATTTAAAGATATTTCAAGACATTTAAAATATTTGTAAACATTGTGAGGGATTTTTAATGAAGTTAAACAATATCAAAGGATTTTAAAAGAATATGAAAAAATTAAAGAATTTTCAAGAAATTTCAGAGTTATTAAAACATGCTAAAGGATTTTTAAACATTTCAAGTGATTTTAAGGAATTTAAGTTGGTTTCAAGAAATTTTAAGTGATTCTAGGGAATTTAAAAGGATTTTCAAAGAATGTAAGGATTTTCTAGAGCTTTCACAAAATTTTAAAAATTATAAGATTTTGTAAAGGACTTTTTAGATTTTAGTGAATTTTAAGAGATTTCAAGTTATTTTAAATAATATTTAAAGAATTCAAGGGAGTTCCAAGATTTTAAATTAATTTACAGTTTTTTTTGTAATTTTTTCAAAGGATTTTAAATGGTATTGATAATTTTTAAAGGATTGTAAAAAAAACTTCCAAGAATTTAAGGATTTTCAAGAATTTTCACAAGGTTTTAAATGATTTTAAGGAATTTGATGATATTTTAAGAGATTTAAAGTATTTGTAAATATTGTAAGGAATTTTTAATGAAGTTAAAAAATATCAAAGGATTTAAAAGAATATGAAAAAATTAACGAATTTGCAAGAAATTTCAGAGTTATTAAAACATGCCAAAGGAGTTCTAAAGATTTCAAGAGATTTTAAGTGATTTTACAAAGTTTTTAAGGAATTCCGAAAAAAAGATCGTAATACTTTCGGGACTTTCAATTATTTAAAAATATCTAAAAATATTTTTCAAGAATTTTCACTATATTTTAAATGATTTCAGGGAATTTAAGGATATTTTACGAGATTTAAAATATTTGTAAATTTTGTAAGGGATTTTTAATCAAGTTAAAAAATGTCAAAGAATTTTAAAAGAATATAAAAAAATTAAAGAATTTTCAAGAAATTTGAGATTTATTAAAACATGCCAAAGGATTTCTAAAGATTTCAAGTGAATTTAAGATATTTCAAAGGATTCAAAAAAGTTTGAAAATTTTGAAGTAATTTGAAACTAAAAGAATGGTTTAGTATTCTTTAAAATTTGTTAAACCTCTTGAAATTTACTGAAATTACTAAAAACTTGTAACATTTTAAAAATGAAAAAGGTGAATAGGTGACGACCTGTGATGACTGGAACAAGTACTACAGCAAAACTTTAATAGATATCCTTTTATAAATTTTGTTTAAGCTGTCGGATGAAAATAATAGACACAAAGTTAATATAGAAATAGAGGGATGCTTTAGTAGAATGAAGGGGGTGGATAAGAATAGACGGGGAAATGGTATGTCTAACTTAAGGGAACCACATGTTGCCTCGTTTATGTCCTACCTCCATATCACTCTTCGACTCTCTTTCTCTATCTCTGTCTTTCTCTCTCCCACATTAGTTCGCTTGCACAAGCAATCCAGGCAACTTAGTACAGCAGAGATGCAGTAATGCAACAACGCCAGCAATGACAAGCAGAGAGATTGGTATGTCAAGTCGTTTCCAAGAGAGCTTCTTCTCTTCCTCTTCTGCTCACTACCACCCACAAATTACTTCGTACCTCTAGTTTATCTTCAAGCTTAGGCCTCAGCCAAGAATGTAATTATTATTATTATTCTTGGTAGATGGAAGGTGCACGTACTTCAATAATTTTAGAAAACCATTGAAAAAAGACATTAGTGTTGCATACGATTTTTTGGCAGTAGATTTTATCGAAACATATAATCAGTTGAAATCAAGACTTGATGAAAATATGTACCAAAAGTTCTGAACGTTCAAATGAACGAATTTTTGTACTGATTGTATTTTAAACTATAAACTATTCTTAAACATTAATTCATTTGCATTAACACTAATTTTTTATGGAAGAATATGGAAGACACTTATAATGTCTTGCATATTCTTCCATACAAACTTAATGTTAATGCAAATGAATTAATGTTTAAGAACAGTTTATAGTTTAAAATACAATCAATACAAAAATTCGTTCATTTTGACGTTCAGAACTTAAACCACATATATGAAAATTGAGTCTCGCTTTGATAAGAAAATGGAAAAAATTTGGAGATTCTCGATACGTAACTCTGAAAAAAACATCGTTAATGTATAATGAAACATATGTTCAAAGGCTATAAAAAAATACTAGCCAGAACAATGCTACATCTATAGCTATATGAATCATTATTTTGTCTCTTTTATGTAACCTATTTCTCAGAAACCATTAAAGTACCCGCGAAAGTAACTATTATGGATAAATCTAGTTCACAGAGCTTTTTTATGGACTGCTTGTTTTTTCCCAAAAGGAAGAAACACCATTTCGTCAAAGACGATTAGCACCTCGCGTGTCCGAAGGATATAAAGTCTCCGTCTCAATGCCGCCACGAAAAAAAAGGTTTATTACCTATATTAAATTCTGACCTCACCCATTCTGTTTCTACACCAGGCTTTTGGTCAAATCGTACCAGCTGGTCCCCTTGTTTCTGATAAAACGTATAAAGCTTAATTTCCAAGAGAGAAGATACCAGCAAAGGGAAAATAGGAAGGAAAAAATAGGAAGCCACGATAATACCACAGCATACAGCAAAACGAGGGGGTCGACTTGATGGTACTAAGGGTTGTGGGTTGGTCATACCCTTTTAGCAGCCGAAGTTGCAATAAAATGAAATTAGCTAAGCTCTTCCACACTTCAGTCTCAGGTCTTGACTTCCGGGTTGAAAGGGATCGGAAAAACGAAGAAGTTTCTCAAGTGCAAAGGATAAGATCGTCTTTGACTTGGCACATCGTTAGATTAAGATTCAAACTGCTATTGCTTCTCCTAGGCTTCCAAGATCTTGGAAATGACCCTAATACTAGTTATGGGACTAGCATCAAGTCCCAAGTTCCAGAACGAGCTTACCTCGCTTTTCTCACTGCTTTAAAAAACATACCATTGACATCGTAAATGCTGGTACATGTTTCCTCCTTTATGGTGAATTACATTGGCGTTGCTCTCCTTTTTCAATACTGGCTTTAGAAATTACTCCTGGAAAAACTTCCTCTCTGGAAAATTTCAACGAGAGGTCTGATATATTTTCTCAATTTATCGACTAAAGGGGTATACCCTTGACTATAGTCAAGAATATAAACATAATTCTCTACGCAACGCAAAATTTGAGCATCGGCATATTTGAATTCTTTTCTCCTGATATAAGATATGATCAAACATATATAGATTCTAGTTATCACAGTACCTATGGTTATATTTGTACAAACACGGAAAAATATATTTCTAGGAATTTTAAACAGGTTTTCATGAAAATTATTATTAAACTACATTTTATGATTATATTATTTTCATAATTTTTAATAACTAGAGATTTAAAGGGATTTTAAAAAGTTACAAGTTTTTAGTAATTTCAGTAAATTTCAAGAGGTTTAACAAATTTTAAAGAATACTAAACCATTCTTTTAGTTTCAAATTACTTCAAAATTTTCAAACTTTTTTGAATGCTTTGAAATGCTTTAAATTCACTTGAAATCTTTAGAAATCCTTTGGCAGGATTTAATAACCCTGAAATTTCTTGAAAATTCTTTAATTTTTTTATATTCTTTTAAAATCCTTTCACATTTTTTAACTTCATTAAAAATCCCTTACAATATTTACAAATATTTTTAATCTCTTGAAATATCTTTAAATTCCCTAAAATCATTTAAAATCTTGTGAAAATTCTTGAAAAATAGTTTTAAATAGTTTTAAATGATTGAAAGTTTTGAAAGTATTATGATCTTCTTTTTCGGGATTCCATAGAAATTTCTTCGAATCACTTGAAATCTCTTGAAATCTTTAGAACTCATTTGGCATATTTTAATAACTCTGCTTGAAAATTCTTTAATTTTTTCATATTCTTTTAAAATGCTTTGATATTTTTTAACTTCATTAAAAATCCCTTACAGTATTTACAAATATTTTAAATCTCTTAAAATACCTTCAAATTCCCTAAAATTATTTAAAACCTTGTGAAAATTCTTTAATTTTTTCATATTTTTTTAAAATGCTTTGATATTTTTTAACTTCATTAAAAATCCCTTACAGTATTTACAAATATTTTAAATCTCTTAAAATACCTTCAAATTCCCTAAAATTATTTAAAACCTTGTGAAAATTCTT
>CAJFCO010000433.1:93675-137413 GCA_904066015.1 Synergus gifuensis
ACTGATGCTGATGCTGATACTGAGAGGAAAGCAAGGTAGAGTCACGACAAATGAGTGTCACCAGACACTGGTTCGTGACTCATGAACGGCTACATTACACAACACTGCTCGTGACAAAAGAGTGGACGATAGTTGTTAAATAATGCTTACTTTTTAATATTCCCTATTTCAACCAACGCATAACATTCTATAGCATCATCCTATGTTTTTTTGTTTCTCGATGTTCACTCTTCTGCACTCACGCATGATGTCACTATAATACCACACCCACGTAATTATCGTCGTCGTTTTATGTGATTTCTGTGAATCATCTGGCAATAATAAAACAGAATTTATGATGATAAGAATATATTCATCTTTCATTTCAGGTAACGCATGAACTGAAATGAAAGAAGAATATACACATAATAATATATAATATAATAATGTGGATTAAGTTATGAACGTTCAAATGAAAGAATTTTTGTATTGATTGTATTTTAAACTATAAACAGTGCTAAAACATTAATTCATTTACATTAACATTAAGTTTGTATGGAAGAATATGGAAGAGATTATAAGTGTCTTCCATATTCTTCGCAATAATAATTTAAAACTAAAACTAAAACTAATTTTCTGCTCAAAAAGCAATGAAAATGTTACAATTTTACTCCGCCGGTAATGCTTTGGCGCAATATTAATTTAAATTTCAATTTAAGTAATGCAGCACACATACTATAAATAATTGGTAAAAAGCGTTTAAATGATTTATGTAATGCACAATTTACACTGTCGCATTTAAAAACAATAAAACAGATAAAGTGCAATGTTGCATTAAGAAAAATAAAACGTTAGCTTACAAAAATCAATGTTTGCTCTAATTCCAGAGAAAAGCATACGTGTCGCTTGAAATATGGAACAGTATAATTTTGAAAATAGGAGGATTCACATCTCATTCGAAATTTTATAAAAACTTTATTTCCAGAAAAATTCGTCGAGTATTAATTACGTGATTCAAGATGTTAATCAAGTGGTACATCGCAGGGATCATCAGCTTTTATGTTACTCACATCTTATCTCTGACGGATCAACACTCTAAAAAGTATGATTTCTTTTATTTAATACTAATACTATCATAATCAATCGACGCAAATATTTTTCCGGATTGCAAGTACAAAATAATATTTTTAATTCCTCAAGAATGAATTCTCCTGAATTGTTTAGTAATCCCTAAAAATCCTTCAAGATTTATTTAAAATATGAAACATATTTAAAAATTCATTGAGATACAGTAATTGTAAATCTTTTTAAACTCACACGGGTATTTTTAAAATTTTGTACACTTCGTTCATTTGTTTTGGAGTTATCAAGTGTCTCTAATATTATTATATTGAATTAGAGAATATTAAATATTATTAATATTATACAATGTATTTATACTGAAAAATAAATATTACGTGATTAATGAATATTGCGTGATTTATGAAGTATTCAATGTGTATTTTGATCCAAGCTAGAGTTCAATATTACAGAGACGATTGTATTATGATAATTTCATACTGTTAATTTATATCTACAACAAATGACTCTGCAATACTCTCTAAAGTCACAATATTTTAATGTATTTTAATAGCCGCTATAAATCATTTTATTACAGTGAAAATCAGCTAAATTCAAAATGGCTGAAGGAACTCCTGAGGTACGTCTCCAACAAATCAGAAGTAAAAGAAGTGATATTGATGACTGACGTTAAGGAAAGATTTCAAAACTTTAAAATTAATATCATAACTCGAGAAATAAAGCGATCCACTCAGACAATGAGTCTCACTTTAGATGACACTGTGAATTCGAATAATTGGATTCAACATGCATCATACGAAGCAGTTGCCGATTCTAACAAAGCAAAGACATTATTTATCTTCTTCCTTGATTCGACGAATCCTTCATATGAGTCTGTCTTATCAAGACCTACCGAATTCCTGACAGAAGTATCAAGATTGTCAAAACGACCAAAATTGTTGATCATCCATCTGCTGGAAAGGGGTAACTTCGCCTACAGAAAGCTCTTGAGAGATTTGTGGAGTCAGCAATTTTTGGATATCACTATTATGCAGGTTATTGAAAGAAAAATTTTTGGGGAAGATAGACAACTTGGAAGATTGAAGAATAATCAGGAAAGAGTATTTACGTATAATTTCAACCCATTCACAGGAAATTTCCATAAAGAAATATTTTCTTCTGGATTCCAACTATTTCCGGACAAACTTCGTAACTTGCACGGTCATGAAATGCGTGTAGGCCTAGTTCATGCCCCACCTTATGCGATTGTTAAACGAAACATTTCCGATTATCCAATTGAGATTGCAGGACTGACAGTGGAGATCCTAATAGGTTTATCAGAGAAAATGAATTTTAATACAACATTTATACCATCTAAAGAAGAGTATGGTACATTTGATTGCGATAAATCAAAATCAACAGGACTTTTCCGAAAAACTTTGCACAACGAATTACAAATTTTGGCAAATTTTGGCTTATTCTTCACAAACTACTGTAAGTGGCTTGAACAGTTTACTCATACTCGATTATTGGTTCCGGAAGCCATCGTTGTTGTAGTTCCAGTTATGATGAGTGACGAAAATTTCGGAACTACATTACCAGAAAAAGCTCTTTATAGTCTTGCTGTAACAATCATAGTGATTAATGTCGCTTGCACTTTCTTCATCCTGCTGAAGTTTGACAGTCATGTTTGGAATCCAATTTCCATATTCCAATCGATTTTGGGATTTACAGTTCACACGGAACCAGTGAAGTGGCCAGAAAGAATAGCTTTCAGTGGTATACTACTGACTCAGGTAATTTTTTCCGGGTACCTTTACACCCTCTTAACGGATGTTCAATTGGAGTCGAATACGGAACTAGAAATTAACAATGTCGAGGATCTGCAAAAATCAGGCCTGACACCAGTGATTTATTCATTGAGAATGGTATTCATAAAAGAAAGTGACACTGCCATGGGGCAGTATTTTTCGCAAAATGCTGTTATGATTACAGATTTAAATGAAATAAATATCATTCGAGATTTAATAAAGTACAAGAATATCACATATCTAATGAGAATGTCGACGGCAAAGATTTTACTAAAAAAGTTTGCAGAACTTAGAAGCGTGCCCGCTTTCAGGATATTAGAAGGAAACATATTTGATACTTGGATGCTTATCAACTTAGAGACAGGCTCACCATATGTTGAACGCATTGATCAGCTTTTGTTGTTTTTCATGGAAAACGGACTGTTCAAGAAGTGGAATGAAAATTCGAATGTAGAATTGGACGATGAATGGTTTTCGGAAGAACGAGCTTACACTAAGATCACTTACAAAATCTTCCTAATTCCTGCTGTAGGATATTTACTTGCCTGCACAGTGTTTATTGCAGAAGTGCTTGTTGATTATTTCAGAAGAAAGCGAAATTTGGTAAGAGAGGTTTAGGAACAGTTTTGGTTACTATTCAAAGGAAGTCAAGTTTAGATTTCATGATAGCATTAAATGGTTAAATCATATATGTAACTAATGAACTGAAGAAGAACAATTCTACCATCCGCTTTGCCTGACGAGGGGGGGTTGTGCTCCGTCCTTTTAATTCTTACGTCCATGGAAAAGGACCCTTGGTGAGAGGATCAAGGTATTATAGGTATTATATACACACACATATTCGGACAATTTCTTACAATTAGAATACATGAAGTAGTTATACTAGTTATATTTTACTTGAAATATATTCAAGAAAACCTATTTTTTGAATCTGGAGCACCGTTACAAAGCTTCCTCTACACGTGGAAAATATAAAATATGGAAAGTAAAGAGTATTATAATATTGTTAAAGTTGTTGTAACAAACATTGTCAAGTAATGAGGGTACACAGAAAGAAAAGAAAAAGAAGACTTTTCTTTTTCTATGTACAATTTACACTGTAATTTAAAATGTAAATAAAACTTGTTGAGCCCAATATGCTGCACGATATATATTTCCATAAAATCTTCCTTTCTAGAATCGATATCAGCTCCAATTCCTGAAAAACTATACGTGTCGCTTGAAGTATGGAACACTGGAACAGTATAGTTTTAGAAGTTGGAATATTCATATCTCAATCTAACTTTTACAAAAACATTATTACGCGAAAAAATCGTCGTTTTTTATAGCTTTCCTCTTCCCTACGAATCACAACAGCAAGGACAGGTTTATAATTCGTTCATTAGCTCACGTATTCATTCATAAGAGAAATGGACCCAATGACAGAACACCTTTGACAAGACTGTAATTTAAAGGTGTTCTCTAATTGGCTGTTCATTTTACGTTTTGCGTTTTGCGCATGCATGGGATTCCACTCTAAATTCTCACGCCAATTAATGAAAGTGAGATAATGTTCGCAGGCATTCAAACGATGAAAAGTTTCCGTGCGTATTTATCATGGATTCATGGACCCAATTTGTATATAGAAAATATTTTTCATTTTTAAAAGATTTTCTTATAGAAAAAAAGTTCACGGATTTCTTCTTTTATTTTCACAATATTTAAAAAGAAATCTTGTAAAGCTGCAGTCCCTGATTATATCACGTGACAGATTGTCGAATGATCGACATAACGAACTGCCGTGCCCACGCAGAGTTTCTCGACGGCGGCGTTTTCGTTTTGCGCAGCGAAACAACGGTGATAAATCCATTGGGATTCGGACCATAAATTTTATCACATTTTCAGAGAACGATATTAACCCGCAATGGCGCCCCGGCGACCTCGAAAGTTTTTCAATCTCCGAATAAAATTCCCAAGCCGCTATTTATATATTTGATAATCTCGACAATACGCATCTCAAGGGAATTTCATGTAGTTATACTTTCTTTTTTCAATCAAAAGCATATTAAAATACCCCACGTAAAGTAAAATCTTCTACAACAATGGAAAAAAAATTGATTGTATAAGATCTCTAGCAATCTTTGAAATATTATCAAGTCCCGCAATGACCATGAAGGGCGCCATTATTACCACCTTTTGAGAGTCGTATGTATATCGAAAGGTATAAGACGGTATCTCTGGATACGCCTTAAAATGGTTTACGTCATCGTCCAATCGCTTGGCAACAAAGTTCACGATCCCTTCCACCACCTTTGCCCCATGAACGGATAATAGAATCGATGCGACGTGAATTATGCGAATCGAAATTCGTACGCTTACGATCAAACGGTTTATCTTTGTGATGCGTGCATGCATTCGATACATAGTACACGTCCATGCTTTCTATATGTATGTATATTGGTCCCCTATTGGCCTCCGATAGAGCCTCGATTGTGTAGTCTAAACCCATGAAATCTTCAATGCGAGCTGCAGGTGAAACTAACCTGCATTGTTAAATTTATTGGTGACTTTAAGATAAACTGGGAGCTTTTGCATTACGCGATTTTATTTTACTAGCAATTACACGGAGAGACTTTAATTATCAAATAATGTTCTTTGGCATATCAAAGATTCTTAAAAACTGTATGAATTTAGGGATAATCCAGGTACAACCACACTGAGAAACCCGTGTTTGCATTTATTGTTAAAAAGCACACTAGATTTTACTATCTGAACTTTACAATGAGGGGCAAAAAGCAAATTTTAATAATATTTACTAACCTCAATAGTAACTCGTAGCTCCTTACAGAATTATAAAGTATTTTAGAATAAGAACTAAAACTATTGCAGTATTTGTAAACTGTTTAGTAAAATGATGCGCAGAGACCATGCGCATCGAATTACTATCTGGGTTAGTAAAATATGTACAGTCAGAATAGCAAAAAATAAAAGCTTTGAAGGAACCTAACTTCACACTATAGCCTACATAAATTAATATTCTAGCCTACACATATTATATAATATCAAACATTAGCAATTACATACATACATATATGCACTGAATACAATTACATATATTATTAAGCTGAAACAGAAAAGTCAAGTTAGAAGAAAACGAGGCTGGCGGGAATCGAACACTGGTCATCGGGGCAGCAATCGGGCGATGTTCCATCTAACCTATAAGACATTATGAGAGTGAGGAATAAAAACGTTCATATGACTGTCTATATCCGTTGTTCGACAATCGGCACACGTCGGATATGCTCGGCTGCGCTCGGTCCAAGACTTGACGTTTTCTGTTAAATCATTTAGTAATTTCTTCTACATATTTAGTATATTATATTACTTAAAATACTTATTACTACTATTCTTTTTGTACAATGTATTAATTTCTGTGATAATTTTTCCTAAATCGAATTTTACTACAGAAAATAGTAAAGTTTGCTATTACTAAATAGGAAACCTTCTTATGAAAATAGTATAACTTATTATGTATGTATTAAAATGTCGAAATTTAAGGATTTTTCCCCAACTTGCTATCGATATTAGTAATTTTTCTAACATAGAGTTTCTCAGTGCATAATCTTTCTTAATTCAATTTGAGTTTTTCATATATTTTATGGATCATTATAATTTTTCGGAACAAGAATTACAATAGTACTTTAAGAAATAGTATTATTCACGGTTAAGAAATTGGCAATTAGAATAATTCATACTGGTGAAAAATAAGTCTTGAAATAAAAATTTCAAAAATTAATATTCTAAAGAAGATCAATTCTAATTTTTTTTAGTAAAAACAGCCGAATACTCTCCGATCTCTTCCGACTTCCCCCGAAAGATTGAACTGGCGCCATCTGGCGCACAGTCCCGCGCCGAATTTTGACCAATGGCAGCATCATCACTGACAGAAATAAATAAAGTCCGGGGCACAACCAATTTTGTATCCGCGAGTGTAGAAGTTGAACTAGACCCTGGGTACCATGATATTTTGAGCCAGCACTAGTAGTTTCTCGCAAGTGGTGAAAATTTTCTCTGTTAGTATATAAGAACAGAGAGAATGTTTTGTATCATGCGTGCGTTTATTAGCGATAGTGCGATAGTTGCGATATATAATAGATATGTGTATATAGGTTAAAATTATATTAGGTAGGTCTTTAAATAGAGGGAGAAAAAGCATTATTGTGTCTAAGTCTAAATGAATTTCACTTAGAGGGGGAAATCTTGTAGAGTCTCCATCTTCTTTTTTCAGCATGATTCTCAAGACCACGTGACCAGTTTTCCTATAATGATTTAGAAATATTCTTATTCCCAATATGAAAGAGTGTACAATTTTTAAGATTTCTTCCTAAAAATATATCACAACTACAATTTGAGTGTCACTATGTGAACTTTTGTAATAGAACATCGATTATCCCTAAATTATAACTTACTATATGAACTATACATATACAAGAAAAGTAAAAATTGATAATTAAAGTATCTCCGTGTATGATCCGCGCGCTCCATGCGCGCGATTAATTTCTCGTTTTTGATCAGCTTATGCTAGTAAAAAAATAATTAAGAATTTTTAATTCTTGAAATATAAAATTTTGTAATTTTTTATCTAATTTCAGAAATCTCCATTAGTCTCATAAGATTCCTTAAAATGCCTTTATTATCCTTCATAATTTCACGAAATTCCTTTAATTTTTGTAAATTCACTTGATATTCCTTAAAATTATAATCAAAGACCCATGAAATCTGATTAAATCTTTTAAAATATCCGAAAATCCACTGAAATTTTGTAAAATCTCTTGAATTCCTTAAATGTCCTTAAAGTTACTAAATATCCCATAAAATATCGTAAAATCTCTTAAAATTATTAAAAATCCTATGAAATGTCATGAAATCTCTTAAATTCCTGCCAATTCTATGAAATCTCATAAAATCCCCTGAATCCCTTAAAAGTCCTTAAAATTACTTAATCCTCCAAGAAATATCTTCACAGAATTCCTTAAAAGTCCTTAAAATTACTAAATACCCCTAAAATATCATAAAATCCCTTAAAATTATTAAAAATCCTATGAAATGTCATGAAATCTCTTGAAAGTCCTCAAAATAAGTTAATTTAATCCCGTAAAATATCTTACAAGTATTTAAAATTCCATGAAATCCCGTAAAATCTCTTGAATTTCTTAAAAGTCTTTAAACTTACTTAATCTCCATACAATATCTTAAAATACTTTTAACATCTTTCAAAATCTGGTGAAATTCTTTTAAATTTCGTAAAATCATTTAATATTTCTTGATATTCCTTGATGTTCCATAAAATTCTTTAAAATTCAACAACCTATCGTTATAACCCTTAAAATGTCTAAAAATCCTATGAAATCTTATGAAATTCATTTATTAAACTTTTGGTACATTAAATTTCGCAAAATCAATTGATATTTCTTAAAATTACTAAAAATTACTCAAAATCCCATGATGTCTTATTATATCTCTTAAAATTACTAAAAAATTCCGTCAAATTTCGTTAAATTCTTTAAAATTCATGAAATTTCAATATAATTTCACCAAATCCTTAAAAATTCCTGGAAAAAAATGTTCTTAAGGGCATGTGGTACTTTTTCGATTTCGAGAAATTTCAAGAGATTTTAATGAACTCCATGGAATTTCGAAATATTTCAAAAGTTTTTTAATAAATTAAAAGAAGATTAAAAAAATTTCAAATAATTTAAAAATCTTTCATGGGATTTCATTTTATTTCGTCTATATTAGAATCAATTCCTTGAAATTCCTTAAAGTCACTTTTTTTTAATCACTTCAAACACTTTTGAAAATCATTTGAAGTTGGTTAAAATCTCTTGAAATCTCTTAAAATTCTTTGAAGTTCCTTAGAATTAAGTGAAATTCCTTAAAATATCTTGGAATTCATTTTTCACTTAAAATCTCTTAAAATCCCAGGCAATTCCGGGTAAATTTCTGCTAGTAAATAAATAGAAATAAAAAATGTTCTTTAGAACTCTTTTATTTTGATATTCTTAATCTAATAAATATAAAAAAATAAAAAAATGAAAAAACTTGGTCAGATTAGACGTCTGAAACTTCAACCTAATAAGATTTCAAGGGATTTTCAAAAATTTTCTAGCTATTTAAAATTTTTTTAAAAAAGTATAATAACAAAAATAAGATTAAAAATTTAAAAGAAAATTTAACTTTTTTAAATCCTAAAAATCTCTTAAGCACTTTATAATTTTTTTAAGTATTTTAAAAAGGATTTTAAGGATTCTTTAAAAAGAATTAAAAAGATTTTAAGTGTTTTACTCAAATTTTCCAGTTATTTAAAATACTTTTAAAAGGGTTTTACAAAAGTAAGATTAAAAATTTGAAAGAAAATTTAATGTAAAAAGTTCGAGAACTTTAAAAATTTTTAAATTGATAAAGTTGTTTTAAAGATCTTTTAAAATTTCGGGAAATCTTTTAAAAATCTTTAAAATCTCTTGAAATCACTTGAAATTCTACGAAATCTCTTAAAATCCCGAGCAACGCGGAATAAACTACTAATAAATAACTACAAATTTTTTATTTTGGAAACTGGCAAATTTTTGTTGTTAATATTTTTATTCCAATAAATCTAAAAAAAATCGTCAGACTAGACGTCTGAAACTTCAACCAAATATGCTCCTCTAGAGCTTTGCACCAAGCGGTCACCTATCCAAGTACTAACATGCCCAACGCTGCTTAACTTCAGTGATCCAACGAGAACAGGTGCTTTCAGTAATGTGATACGACCGTTATCGTTAGGTCTCGTGTTTCACTGAGAGAACAAATGGAAAGAAAATTCACGCAGGCCGAGCTTCAAAAGGACTATTCGACACACGCGCGTATTCAGTCGCCTTTTGCCGGCAAGGCATACGAAAAAGAAGTCATTTATATTCCACTGGCGACGCTCAATAATTCTGCATGCGTTATTTTATCGTTCAGTTCCAATATGAAGACCCTCTGTGTTCCGCTTTTCACGACAGCGGACCGAGGAAATTGGGTTGCGGAAGCAGTGGCGGAGTCGAAATGTTTTCAGATAAAAAAGTATCTCACATCCACAAAAGAGATGAAAAAAATATTCCATTTGCGTGGTGTTTTTTTGAACTTCGTATTGAATACATTTGAATGTAATTTAAAATCTTTATCGAGTCGATAAGTTTCATATAGGGATCACGCCTCTAAGGGAAAATGGTTCTCAACATATTTTTCAGTACCCTATCCCACAATTTATCGTTTTTTCCGGTGTAAACAAATTTATGTATGAAAATTGACGAGTTAAAACTATAAGATGTTAATCATAACACATTCTGTTAATATGGCGTAAAAAAAAGATTTCGCGGTATTTTTTGTAATTTTGAGAAAGAGATTCTTTCTGCTGTCCCGTGCAGAAATTTTGATGGGGTTTTGACAGGGTCCTGATCAGTTTGCCCTAACTCTGATGTGACCCTAATAAGGTTAACTGGCAAGGCCCACACAAGGCTTGTAACGCTTTGGCAGAATATTGCCCTACTTAAGGAAAACTGTCCAGGACCTTGTCAATTTACCCAAAAAATGCCCTACCTGGGAAAAACTGGTGAATACCTCATCAGGATTAAAAAACAATTCTGCGGATTCGTTATTCACAATATTTGGTTATTAAAGTATTTAATTTTCTGAAAACAAAAGTCTTATTACAAAAACGAGGTATTAATTATATAGAAACACTAAGTGATTTTAAGAAATTTTTAAAGAATTTCGAAATAGTTCATAGGAGTTTCAAGATTTTAGAGTATTAAAAATTTTCTTTAAGTATTTGAAGGTATTTTAAATGGTATTAAAGAATTTTAAAGGATTTTGAAAAGATTTCAAGTGAGTTTAAGGAATTTATGGAGATTTTAAGAAATTTTAAGTGATTCTAGGGAATTTCAAAGGATTTCCAAAGAATATAAGGATTTTCCAGAGCTTTTCAAGATTTAAAAAATTATAAGATTTTGTAAAGGACTTTAAGAGATTTTAGTGAATTTTAAGAGATTTCAAATGATTTTAAGAAATTTAAGAGGGTTTCAAAAAATTTCAAAATTTTAGAGCGCTAAAAATTGTTTTAAGGGATTTTAAATGATATTAAAGAATTTTAAAGGATTTTTAAAAGATTTCAATTGATTTAAAGAAATTTAAGGAGATTTCAAGAAATTTTAAGTGATTCTAGGGCATTTAAAAGGATTTTAAGATATTTTCCAAGATTTCAAAGATATCAAGATTTCCTAAAGGATTTCAGGAGAATTTAAAGCGATATAAATAGATTTCAAGTTATTTTAAAGCATGTTTAAAGAATTCAGGGGAGTTCCAAGATTTTAAATTAATTTACACATTTTGTTAAATTATTCAAAGGATTTTAAATGGTATTGAAAATTTTTAAAAGATTTCAAGTGATCTAAAGAAATTTAAGGAGATTTCAAGAAATTATAAGTAATTTTAGGGAATCCAAAAGGATTTCCAGAGAATTTAAGGATTTTCCATAGCTTTCACAAGATTAAGAAAAATTATAAGATATAGTAAAGGAATTTAAGAGATTTTAGTGAATTTTAAGAGATTTCAAGTGATTTTAGGGAATTTAAGAGGGTTTCAAGAAATTTCAAAATTTTAGAGCGCCAAATATTGTTTTAAGTATTTGAAGGGATTTTAATTGATATTAAAGAATTTTAAAGGATTTTTAAAAGATTTCAATTGTTTGAAAGAAATTTAAGGAGATTTCAAGAAATTTTAAGTGATTCTAGCGAATTTAAAAGAATTTCCAAAGAATGTAACGATTTTTCAGAGCTTTCACAAGTTTAAAAAAATTATAAGATATCATAAAGGACTTGAAGAGATGTTAGTGAATTTTAAGAGATTTCAAGTGATTTTAAGGAATTGAAGAGGGTTTCAAGAAATTTCAAGTTATTCTAGAGAATTTAAATGGATTTTAAGATATTTTCCAAGATTTCGAAGATGTCAAGATTTCTTAAAGGATTTCAGGAGAATTTAAAGCGATATAAATAGATTTAAAGTTATTTTAAAGTATAATATGTTTAAAGAATGTTTAAAGAATTAAGAATTTAAGAATTAATTAAAGAATTTATAATAAATTAATTTAATTAATTAAAGAATTCAGGGGAGTTTCAAGATTTTAAATTAATTTACACATTTTGTAAGTTTTTTCAATGGATTTTAAATGATATTAATAATTTTTAAAGAATTGTAAAAAAACTTCCAAGAATTTAAGGATTTTCAAGAATATTCATAAGGTTTTAAATGATTTTAGGGAATTTAAAGACATTTCAAGACATTTAAAATATTTGTAAATATTGTAAGGGATTTTTAATGAAGTTAAACAATATCAAAGAATTTTAAAAGAATATGAAAAAATTAAAGAATTTTCAAGAAATTTCAGAGTTATTAAAACATGCCAAAGGATTTTTAAACATTTCAAGTGATTTTAAGGAATTTAAGAGGGTTTCAAGAAATTTTAAGTGATTCTAGGGAATTTAAAAGGATTTCCAAAGAATGTAAGGATTTTCTAGAGCTTTCACAAGATTTAAAAAGTAATGAAATTTTCTAAAGGACTATTTAGATTTTAGTGAATTTTAAGAGATTTCAAGTTATTTTAAATAAAGTTTAAAGAAGTCAAGGGAGTTCCAAGATTTTAAATTAATTTACAGTTTTTGTTAATTTTTTCAAAGTTTTTTAAATGATATTGAACATTTTTAAAGGATTGTAAAAGAACTTCCAAGAATTTAAGGATTTCCAAAACTTTTCACAAGATTTTAAATAATTTTAGGGAATTTAAAGATATTTTAAGACAAATATCTTTAAAAGAAAAGAACGTAATTCATAATGTCTGTCTGCCAACCGTTCACTGGAGAAATCATAATTATAATCGATACAGAATCAATGGAGAATCACATGAATCAATATGAAATCACATAAAATAATTATGTTCACGTAGAATCGATTTTCGAGTGAACGGCCCCTTGGGAAAGTAATCTACATTTTGAATCACGAAAGAACTTAATTATGCTGCCTGAAACGAAGCCTTCAATCCGGCTCTTCATAAAGCTCGGAACACATCCTTCTGTTGAATGATAATATCCTGGCTCTAAATGAAGTATCAGACGATTTCAGATTTTCAATCAATTTCAATTTTGATTCCCCATCAGAAGCGAATATTTTAATAGCAAATAATGTGACAATTTAAGACAAACAAGTTAAAAACAAATGTTTGTTTTAATCAAATTATCAAGAAAGAAAACATTTAAAATTAAAATTTAAGAGGAATAAGACATAGTACGTCCTGTTAACTACGCCACTGGTGTAAAACGCCGAAGTTGCTCTTTTCCTTTTACTTTTCTTTCGGCATTCCTTATTTACTCACAGTGGAAAGCTCTGTTCGTCCGCTTTTCTGTTATCCCCCCCCCAAAAAAAAAGAATCCATGTCATTTGCTACCGTGAGATGAATAAAGTACATTTAAGTTATATTATAATGATAAGACAAGGAACAAATTAAAGTGAAGTACTGTCATAATTACAAAATACCATTAAGATTCAATTTCATCTTTCAAATAGATAATAAACTCTTTCTCTATTATCATATATAAAGCGGCAAATCTTGGTAAGAGCAGAGAAATGATTTATTATTGAAAAGTCGCTCGCTTATGGGTCACGTATCCCTCGTTCTTCTGTTTGAATCTCGTCTTTCACTGTCTTTCCCATTGAGATAAGGATAAAGTGATATCCCAGTTCTTTTATAATATAAAGTGTCGACGCCTTTCATTTATAAGATTACACAATATTTGAAAGATTAGCACAAATATTTTGTGATTTATTTGTAAATTGCCGGAGGAACATGAATATTTCCCAAATTCTATTTAATTTCTACATAATTTTCACTTTACCGAAATATAATTTTCATTTATCTGAAATGTTCGTTTGACATTTTTTGTTTTGTTTTGAATAAACACCTAATCTAAATTCATTTAATCGAAACTGCATATAACAGAAATTTTATTATTCCTTAAATGACGTCTGACTCGGTAAAATAAATATAAAATAAATATTCATGCGCTTGAAAATTGAAAGTTGCGAGGAAATAAAGATCTATAGAAACACAAATTTGAGCACGATCGCGTATTCTTCGAGTAGTCGACATCACGAGCGAAGAAGATGCGCATTTCGTGTTGTATAAAAGGACACGTAGAAACGTAACCCCTTTGCGGATTTCTAGTCATGTGACCTACGTTTGTAGCATGATGTATGGAAGGTCCTTTTGCGGGATTCAGATTGTGCGCCTTGGATATACAAAAAGCTAAATTACATATAGCGAGGGTCGTGATAAAAATGTGCAAGTATCGGCCATCCAAAATTTGAAACGTCACGATGTCACAATAATAACACAATCATTTATTTTTAATACCTCGAATATTTCTAAAGAGTTCAAGAATTACTTTAATCATCCATATTTATTAAAACATCATTGGCGGAAGATGGTGTTCCTATCTTAAAAAAGAGATGTTATAATAACAATATATCGAACACATTGTTGTCGAAAACCTGATTGGTTCCTTTGGAAATTGCGCAAATTTGTGTGAATGTATCGAATCTGAAAACTATCTTCAGACTATTTTCATTGTCAAAACGATTACTAATAAAGAGGTTATATAAAGATAGAAAATAATTTAAAGTAATAAAAATAATATTTCAAGATATATACCTATAAGGTTAGTGAATATTATTCGAGAAATTAAAAAGATTACTTGTAGTAAACTTTTCATGTGTTTTTTTGTATCAGTTTTTAATGCATTAACACTTGTATTTTCAATATATTATTTATTATATGTTATACTTATATGTATTCGTATATTTACAGATTAAGGAATTTTCAGTAATTTAAGAAACTTTTAAGAGATTTTTAGGAATTTTACAAAATTTCACTGGATTTCAAGATATTTTAATAGATTTAATGAGATTTCATGAAACCTTGAATAATGTTAATTATTGAATTTAAAAGGGTTTTTCGAATTTTATTGAGATTTTAAAAATTTTAATTGATTTCACAGTATTTCGAGGAATCTTATGAAATTTCAATGCATTTTACGAAATTTCCTGAAATTTTAAGTAATTTTCAAAGATTTTATGATATTTCATAGGATATTAAGTTATTTCAACGACTTTTCTGATTTCAAGGGATTTACAAGATTTCATTGGATTTTAATTAATTTAAAGGGATTTTCAGGGATTTCAACGGATTTCATAAGATTTAATGGTATTTTAAGTAATATTATGGGATTTTATAATATTTTAAGAGATTCTAAATAATTTTAATCGACTTTAAGATATTTTATGAGATATTACGTTATTTTAAGGATATTTATTTCCAGACATTTTCAAGGATTTGGTGATATTATATTGGATTTTCAAGAATTTGAAAGAATTTAACGAAATTCCATGGAATTTTGAGTATTTTTAAGAGATATAATGAGACTTCATACAATTTTGAGAAATATCAATTCATTTTACGAATTTTAAAGGAATATCATAAGATTTCATACGATTTTAAATAGTTTTAAGAGTTATAACGATAGGTCGTGGAATTTTAAGGAATTTTATAGAACAACAAGGAATATCAAAGATTTTATTGGATTTTGACATTTATGGACATTTATTTTCAGAAATTTTACAGGATTTGGTGAGAATATATTGGATTTTCAGGAATTTCATAAAATTTCATGGAATTTTAAGTAATTTTAAGAAATATCAATTGATTTTACGAAACTTAAAGGAATTTCACCAGATGTTGAAGTATGTTAAGGGCGTTTTAAGATATTGTATGGGATATTAAGTAATTTTAAAGAGTTTTAAAGAATATCAAGGGATTTTACGGAATTTCATGGAATTTTAAATTCTTGTAAGATATTTTAGGGGATATTGAATTATTTTAAGGACTTTCAAGGGATTTTATGAGATTTCATTGGATTGTCATGAATTTTAAATGATTTTAAATTAAAAATTTTTAATGATTCACTGAACTTTCAAGTATTGTTAAGTATTTAACGAGATTTTATGGAATTTTGAATAATTTTAAGAGATTCATTGTAATTTTAAGGAATATCAAGGAATATGAAGTGAATTTATAAAATTTAAAGGAATTTCACCAGATTCTGAATTTTAATGGATTTCATGACATTTCATGGAATTTTAAATAATTTAAAAATAATTTTAAATAATTTTTAAGTAATTCAAAGCCCAATTAGATTTGCAACTATAATGTATTCCAAAGTTTGAAGACATTTTATGACACCACTTTTTAGAGAGGAATTTTAAAAGGTTTCTAAGAATTTTAAGGGATTTTGACGATTTTCAAGTAATTTTCACAAACTTCAAAAGAATTTTAGAATTTCTGAATAATTTTGTAGAATTTTAAGGACTTTCAGAATATTTAGTAGAATTTTAAAGGAATTTAATGGATTTTGAATGTTGTAAAATTTGGAGGAATTTTAAGATATTTCAACGAATTTTAAGGGATTTGGAAGGTTTTGTATGAAATTTTAAGAGATTTCAAACAGTTTCTACGGTTTTAAAGAATTTAAAAATTTTTCATGTAATTTCGAGGAATTTTCAGAGATTTTAACGTATCGTAAGGAATTTTGACGATTTTTAAATTATTTTCAGAGAATTTAGGGGATTTTTATGATTTATAAAAGATTTTGTGAAATAAAGGATTAAAGGATTGCATGGAATTTTATGAGATTTCTAATAATTTTAATAAATTTTGAAGGATATATAAAGGATATAAAGCGAATATTATCATAGAATTTTAAGGAATTTCCAAAAATTTCTACGAATTTTAAGAGCTTTTCACATATTTTAACGAATTTAAAGAGATTTTTTTAACTTTTAAAATACTGTACGGATTTTGAAGGATTTTAAAGTTTTTCGGGTAATTTTATTGATGGATTCCAAACGATTTTTATGACTCAAAAGATTTCGTAGAATTTAAAAGAATTTTGAATGTTATTGTTACGTCCTGAGAATCGCAACACAACTCTAACTTTAAAATTTAGAAATAAAAGGAACGGTGGTTCTTCCTCGTTTTTGATAGGGAAAAAGGATTTCTCTATACAGGGATGAGGACAACCGCAAAACTCAAATATTTCTCAGTGGTTTCAAATAAAGTTACAATTTATTGATAAGTTTACATTGACACTCCTCTTTTGGAAAATCTCTTGATCCGCATCTGAAACAGAAACAGAAAACTAAGTTTCTTGCTCCTCCCTTAGATTAGATCATTTGGGTGAAAGGAAGATTTATTAAGTTCTGCTTACCCAAATTTGTTAGGGGTTGGTGACCTTGAAATAAGACCCTCCGGTCTGTGTGGTTGAAACCGGACTCCGGGTTGGTCCCAGTCGGGTCTCGTTGATTTAGGGATCGATAAACTTCTCGATGACACTTGTGTCTATGAGTACTTTTCCGCACTGATTTTAAAGTTGAATATGATTTTGACTACTGGATGTTACTAGGTGAAAATTTAGAGATGATCGAAGTGACCCAGTCAAACTCTCGAGACAGACTGATTTTTCTGGAGTAAATCCTTCCTTTTTATAGAGCCTTTTTGGTAATAAATTTGATAATTCCAAGATGGCCGCTGTACATTGGGGGTCACACGTGCGTGATCCCGGATCAATAAATTCTAGTCTATATTTAGAAAATCCTTTTCTGGAATCAATATTTTAGGGGGAGGATGACGTCATTGACGTGGAAAAAATAAGTTCCCCTAAATGCATTCTATTTTTAGAATAATTAATTAGATGTGAGGTCAAAGATCACCACCGGTCAAGGTATCGTACACGTGGGTACACGTGGTGCATTGAGATTCCCATGAATTGGGGTTCCAGATGTTTATGATTTAAAATGATTATAAATATAAATTTTATGGTGGACAATGACAGGTCCGGATACATAAATTAGTGGTAATCTAATTTAAATGAAGACATCAAAGTGCGTTTTTAATAATTTACGATTTACATAAGATTTCCGTTACTAAACTAGTTTTGTTATTTATTGCTATCGTAAATACGTTTCTTTGGAAATTCGTAGAATACAATCATAGATTTTTGAAGGGTGTTTAACTAATTGGATTATATTGGGGTTAACCAATGTCAAAGGTTTTTAGTGGATGTGGTTACATAAATTATGTCTTAATATTGAAACAAAATGTTTTCTTAAAAGAAGGTGGTGGCCCATAAATGAAATGATAGTTTGATAGTAAAAATATATAGGTTACAATTGTTTGTTTAAAGAATACATATAGTAAAATAAGTATAACTAATATTACGTCGCGGGACGTGATATTATCGTCAAATTTTTAGGGATTTCAAGAGGTTTTTCTGATTTGTAAAATATTTTGTGGATTTTTAAGGATTTCATAAAATTTGAAGGGATTTTAAGGCATTGTAAAAGAATTTAAGAGTTTTTGATGAGTTTTATTAAAAATTTGTGAAATTTTGAAGGTTTTTATAGTTTTGTTGAATTTATAAGGATTTCGTGGAATTTTTTGAAGATTTCTAAGAATTTTTCGATATTTTCACCAATTTTAACGAATTTTCAAGGATTTTGAAGTTTTTGTAAAATTTTAAGAGACCAGCAAATACACACCTGCGTTATTATTTTGTTTTCCATGTTACAATTTCAAGTCATTTAGAAGTTAATCAGGTTTGCAACAACAATGTATGCGAGATTTTCGAGGCATTTCGTGACACCACTTTTTTAAGATAGGATTTTAAGGGATACAACAGTAGGTTGTGGAATTGTAAAAAATATCAACTAATTTTACTAAATTTAAAGGACGTTAGAATTTCATAGAATTTTAAATACTTGTAAAATATTTTACGATATTTTACGAGATATTAAGTTATTTTTTAAGGATTTTCAAAGGGTTTTACCAAATTCTATTGGATTGTCATGAATTTTAATGGATTTCATGACATTTCAGTGGTTTTAAATAATTTTAAGGAATCTTACGAGATGTTAGATAGGATATTAAGTATTTTCAATAATAATTTTGAACGATATTAAAGGGATTTTAAAGAATCTTACGAAACTTAAGGAGATTTCTGAAATTAGACAAAGGATTACAAGTTTCTATATTTCAAAAATTATAAATTTTTCAATTATTTTATATACTAATAAAAGGTGTGCAAAAACGAGAAATTAATCGCGCGCAAGTGCGCGCGGATAATAATTGCTAGTTTTAGTAATAATTCTATTACAATTGTGTATGTGCAAGTTTACTGTGACTGAGAGGAAGGAGGAAGAGAGTCAGAATAAAACGATAGAAACAGATGATGCAAAGAGAAGAAGAGGGTCGACGAGAGGCCCTATGAGATGGCCTTTTGCACGCCCAGCATCATTATCTCAAACAAGCTCACCATCTTTTATTTATATCATTAGCAAACCGGAGTTAGGACTCGTTTCTCGTAAGAGTAGCAGGTTTCGGCAAATTACCTCATTTATACGAAAATGGTCCATGGAGACGACACACTGCAGTCCACGAATCACTGTCACGTCCAAAATAGGATCACTCGTTATCGTATCGACATGCACAGAGCAATATATATAAAATTCGAGCAAAAAAATGTCCTCAAGCTACTTTTGCAGACATCAGATCTTATAAGTTTGCTGACATGAGATGTTTTCTTAAAAAAAGCCATAAAAATTATTTCGTAGATTTATGTTAGATTAGAGTCCATAATAATAATGATTTAATGATATTCCCTTGCAAGTGGAATATTATTATAATTTTATGAGAGTTCTAGTATTCGGGCTTTATTATTAAAAGGTGTAATAAAAAAGGGAAGTAGAAAATGTAAGTTCACGTGACATTATTACCAAGCCATGAGTTCTTTAAATTCTTACCAAGGACTCCTACGCTCACAGAAGAGCTCTCGTGTAAAGCTCACTCGTCCCACGAGAGGGACTTTAAAGTACACGAGCAAACCTCCAAGAACCAAGACAAGTATGGAACTCATTCAGATGGTCTCTATCCTCAAAATAACAGTCCCTTTTATACACATATTCTTTATACTTTTTCTATCTTCTTGGTTTTGCTTCGCGAGCTCTTTAAACAAACAGTTTCATATTTTTCAAATTCATTTGAGTAAAATTAAAATTTCTAGTAATAAAAATAATTATTTTCATGTTAAAAATAAATTATTAATGAAGCAAAAAAATATTTTAAAACATATATCTCAGATTAGTGAATATTATTTGAAAAATTAAACAGATTACTTATAGTAAACTTTTCATGTGTTTTTTATATCAGTTTTTAATATATTAATATTTAATATATATGTATATGTATTCGTATATTTACAGATCAGTTACTATCAGAATTATGAGATTTTATGGGATTATAAAATAATTTTAAGGGATTTGACTATATATTTTGTGGAATTTTAAGTAATTTGAGAGATTTTTAAGAGATTTTTAGACACTTTATGATATTTCATTGGATTTTCAAGTATTTTAAGAGATTTAATGAGATTTCATGGAATCTTGAATAATGTTAAGGAATTTAAAAGGGTTTTACGAAATTTATTGAGATTTTAGAAATATTAAGTGATTTCACGGTATATTGAGGCAATCTATGAAATTTCAAAGGATTTTACGAAATTACATGAAATTCTAAATAATTTTCAGAGATTTAACGATATTTCATAGGATATTAAGTTATTTTAACAACTTAAGGGATTTCAAGGGACTTACGAGATTTCATTGAATTTTCAGGAATTTTAAGGGATTTCATAAGACTTCATGTGATTTTAAGTAATTTTATGAGAATTGATGGAATTTTGGGAGATTCTTAGTAATTTTAAGCGACATTAAGATATTTTATGAGATATTAAGTCATTTTAAGGACATTTATTTCCAGAAATTTTTCAGGATTTGGTGAGATTATATTGAAATTTCAAGAATTTTATAGAATTTAACGAAATTTCAAGGAATTTTGTGTAATTGTAAGTAATTTTAAGAAATATCAATTGATTTTGCGAAATTTAAAGGAATTTCATAAGATTTCATAGGAATTTATTGGAATTTTAAAATAATTTTCAGAGATTTAACGATATATCATATTAAGTTATTTTAACGACTTAAGGGATTTCAAGGGACTTACGAGATTTCAATGGGTTTTCAGGAATTTTAAGGGATTTCATAAGACTTCATGTGATTTTAAGAAATTTTATAGGATTTGATGGTATTTTGGGAGATTTTTAGTAATTTTAAGCAATTTTAAGATATTTTATGAGATATTGAGTCATTTTAAGGATATTTATTTCCAGAAATTTTTAAGGATTTGGTGAGATTATATTGGATTTACAAGAATTTTATAGAATTTAACGAAATTCCATGGAATTTTGGGTATTTTCAAGAGTTAACAATGAGTTATAATGAGACTTCATGGAATTTTGAGCAATTTTAAGAAATATCAATTGATTTTGCGAAATTTAAAGAAATTTCATAAGATTTCATAGGATTTTAAGTAGTTTTTGAGTTATAACGATAGATTGTGGAATTTTAAAAAATTTTGTTGAACAACAAGAAATATCAAAGATTTTATGGGTTTTTGACATTTACGGACATTTATTTCCAGAAATTTTAAAAGATTTGGTGAGATTATATTGGATTTTCAGGAATTTCAAAGGATTTCATAAGATTTCATGAGATTTTAAGTAATTTTATGGGATTTGATGGAATTTTGGGAGATTCTTAGTAATTTTAAGCGACATTAAGATATTTTATGATACTGAGTCTTTTTAAGGACATTTATTTGCAGAAATTTTTAAGGATTTGATGAGACTATATAAAAATTTCAAGAATCTTATAGAATTTAACGAAATTTCACGGAAATTTGTGTAATTTTAAGTAATTTTAAGAAGTATAAATTTATTTTGCGAAATTTTAAAGAATTTTATAAGATTTCAAAGGATTTTTAGTCTTTTAAGGTTTATAACGATAGGTTGTGGAATTTTAAGGAATTTTATGGAATATCAAGGAATATCAAGTGATTTTACGATATTTAAAGGAATTTTACCAGATTTTGAAGGATGTTAAATACATTTTAAGATATTGTATGGGTATTAAGTAATTTTAAAGACTTTTAAGAGATTCAAGGGATTTTACAGGATTTAATGTAATTTTAAATACTTGCAAGACATTTTACGCGATTAAATTAACTTATTTTGAGGACTTTCAAGAGATTTCATGACATTTCATGGGATTTTTAATAATTTTCAGGAATTTTAGGATATTTAGTAATTTTAAGGACTTTTAAGGAATTCAAGGGATTTTACGAAAATTAAGTGGATTTTCAGAAATTTTACACTCTAAATCTGAACCAGCGAAAATCCTACCAAGTCAGTGAAATTCACTGATGAATCAGCGGAATTGCTCTCATAGAAGGCGTGATATTCACTGATTCATCAGTGAATTTCACTGATTTGGTAGGGTTTTCGTAATTTGAGTAATTTTAAGTAATTTTAAGAAATATTAATTTATTTTGCGAAATTGAAAGGAATTTTGTAATATTTCAAAGAATTTTTTGTAATTTTAAGGGTTATTATAACAATAGGTTGTGGAATTTTAAGGACTTTTATAGAACATCAAGGAATATCAAGAGATTTTTACGAAATTTAAAAGAATTTCACCAGATTTTTGAAATATGTTAAAGGAATTTTAAGATATTGCAAGGAGGATTAAGTAATTTTAAGGACTTTTAAGGGATTCAGGGGATTTTGCGAGATTTCATTGAATTGTCAGGAATTTTAATTTTCATGACATTTCATGGGATTTTAACTAATTTTAAGGGATTTTACGATATTTTATGGGATATTCAGTAATTTTAAGGTCTTTTAAGGAATTCAAGAGATTTTACGAAATTTCCGTGGATTTTCAGAAATTTCAAGAGATTTAATCAGATTTCATGGGTCTTTGAGTAATTTTAAGGAATATCAAGTGAATTTATGAAAACTAAAGGAATTTCACGAAATTTTTAAAGATAAAAAAGGCATTTTAAGGAATTTTATGAGACTTATGAATATTCCTGAAATTAAATAAAGAATTACAAAATTTTATATTTCAAGAACTGAAATTTCTAAATTATTTTTTCTACTTTTCTATAAGTAATCGCGCTCAGAGCGCGCGGATCATATAATAATTGTATAATAAATAAATAATAAGTTGGAATCATTTTTTCACTGATTTTTGCTTCCTCATAGAGGAAGCTTTGTAGTCGTGACAAAATCCATTTTTTTAAAAAAGTTTTTTTTTGATAAATTTTAATTGGAATATATTTAGTATGATGTTCTGAAAAATTGTCCGCGTGTGCGTGTGTATGTATGTGTGTGTGTATGTATGTATTTGTGTGTGTCCCCCTTTTTTTTGTTCCGAGCATATCTCTAGAACGTGTCTATAGAAATAGATGAAATTTGGCACACTTCTTCCACCCTATAAAACCTTAATTCTATCACAAGGGTTTAAAAAAATATTTAATTTTACAAGTTTTATGTACTTTTAAAATTTTTTTTTAATTTATTTTTCTACTATAACTTCTCAAATAATCAAAATTCAAAGCTCGTGTAAGGAAATTAAAGATTCCTTGTGTCAAGACGAATCGATTGACCTGTATGATTAATGCGTTTAACTGAAAATTAAAGAAGTTATGGTTATTTATAATTTTTGTAAAATTCATTTTAGCACTATAACTTCTCAAATATTTAAAATTGAAAGCTAATGTAAGGAAAATAAAGATTCCCTGCGTCGAGACGAATCGATTGACCTATATGATTAATGCATTTCATTAAAAAAATAAGGATGTTATGGTTAATTGTATTTTCAAAAATTAATTTTTCGACTATAACTTTCAAATAATCAAAATATTGACTTGACGTAAGGAAAATAAATGTTCCTTGCATCGGGACGAATCGATTGACCTATAAGATTAATGCATTTCATTGAAAAATAAGAAAGTTATGCTTTATTGTAATTTTTGAAAATGAATTTTTTGAATATAACTTCTCAAATAATCAACATTTAATGTTGATGTAAAGAATACTTAATGCTTCCTCTATGAGGAAGCAAATCATATTTGCTTACAGGAAGCAAAGTGCTCATTGAATGAGCACAAAAGTTGATACAACTTCACAGCTAGTTTTTATAGCAATATTTCCAGCTCTTTTCTGTTTGAAACAAGTCTCTTATTTAGTAGATTTCTCAAGAAACGATCAAATCCAGATTACGAGTTTACTTGAGACCAAGAGGAAACAACCATTGGCATACTAACAGCATCCTATACTTCGAGTAATGTCAAACAAATGGACAATAGTCGGTAAACCAAAGAGAAGCCAGCATGATAGAACTAAGAGCCTGAGATTGTGGATTCTAATTGACTTTCTCGATGTTACATATTTCAAAAACTATCAGATTAATAAGAAAATTTATTTGAAAAATTATTCACAAGAGATATACATATAGAATACAGAAAGCAGTCTCTCTGGGTCGTTTCGTGCTCTCAACATGTTCGTGACTTGAAATACTATACGAAGTTTCTTTCAGATTGAAAGGATTGTTTCCAGTAAACGATTGTTCGGAAAATACATCAAGCATTGGTTGACAGGTCCATAAGCCATACATACATGAGAAATGACTGGATTGAATTTATTCCCTCAATAGGCAAGGGAAAATGCTTTCGATAGTTAACGTGGTGAAAAGGCTAATGGAGATTCCCTGTTCCGCTGTTCGAGTGATCACTAATCTGTGCGCTTTTTGCGATCACAAATGATTGTCATGCCTCACTTAAATTGATCGTACTATATACGACTATAATGCGTATAACACATACGCATGCCAGTAGTTACCTATAGAGATGATTTTCGAGGGATCGATAGAACAGTCTCTCCTCTATTTGCGTATTCCACCTAATTAATGCCATTCAATTCGGCAGCTCGGTTATACCGTTCCCCGCGGCTCTGTACACTCTGATCTCCGTTTCGAGAATCGGTTTGATCGCGGTTGAACGCCCAACCAAATCTCAAGGGTCTTTTCTCATCTTGTCTCATCCACTATGACATGCATATTACCAACTACACGTGGTGTCAATTCCATAAGTTTGATACGGCCTCCTACATCAACCTGATGTATCACTTTAATACGTGTCTGATACTGTAATTAGTCAAACGAGTCGCGGGAATTCAGATGTCCACTGAGAAAAATGTTTGGTTCGGACAACAAAACTTTTTGTTGCTATATAGAAGCAAGAAAAATTATTTGGTTGTGCCAATCAAATTTTTTTTTGAACCAACCAGGTTTTTTTTAATTCAACCAAAACTGAGATTTTGTTGGTTTAAATGAATTTTCTTGGTTCAACAAAAGGTTTGTTGAAAGAACCAAGATTTGGTTGGCACAACCAAACAATTTTTGTTGCTTCTATAGAAATAAAAAGTTTTGTTGTCCGAACCTAACAGTTTTCTCAGTGTGCTGATGATTATTATTATTATTTCTAGAAACCTTATGAAGTAAATTTATAGGATGAAGATTTAGAGAATGGTTAATGAATGGGTGGTTAAGGAGTTTAGGAGAAGAATTGTTTTATAATAATAATTGGGAAAAGGTGTGGGATGAAGAAGGGAGGAGGTGGAAATTAGGAAACTTTTCAATTCTGGTGTGTGAAATTCCACACAATACAAAATCCTAAGTGTGATATTCTATCTTAAAAAAGTGGTATCACGAAATGTATCGAAAATCTCACATCCATTGTTGTTGTAAACCTGATTGGCTTTTGAATGACTTGAAGTTGTAGGAAAAAAAAAAGAAAATAATCACACGCATGTTTGTTTGCCCTCGTCTCTTAAAATTGCACGAAAACTTTCGAAATTCCTTAAAATTCGTTAAAAAAATCTTTAAATTCCTAGAAATCTTTTGAAAATCCTTAAAAATTCACAAAAACCTTCAAAATCATTAATCTCTTGAAATCCATGATAAAATTCATGAAAATTTCTAAAAATTCCCAGAAATGTCTTGAAGTTTCATAACATTTAAAATCTTTTAAAATCATTAGAAATTTCAACAAATTCCATGAAATCCTTAAACATTTTTTAATATTTTAAAAAATAGAAAAATCTCTTGAATACTTTAAAAATTTTACGAAAAACTTAGAAATCCTTGTAAATTCCACAAAATCTTTCTAAACTAGCTGTGAAGTTGTATCAACTTTTGTGCTCATTCAATGAGCACTTTGCTTCCTGTAAGCAAATATCATTTGCTTCCTCATAGAAGAAGCATTAAGTATTCTTTACATCATCATTAAATTTTGATTATTTGAGAAGTTATATCCAAAAAATTCATTTTCGAAAATTACAATAAAGCATAACTTTCTCATTTTTCAATGAAATGCATTAATCTTATAGGTCAATCGATTCGTCCCGATGCAAGGAACCTTTATTATTTTCCTTACGTCAGCTTCGAATTTTGAATATTATAGAAGTTATAGTTGAAAAACTAATTTTTTAAAATTAAATAAAACCATAACTTTGTTATTTTTCAATGAAATGAAATAATATTATAGACCAATTGATTTGTCTCAATGCAAGGAACATTTATTTTCCTTACATCAAGTCAAAATTTTGATTATTTGAAAAGTTATAGTTGAAAAATTAATTTTTAAAAATACAATTAACCATAACTTTGTTATTTTTTAATGAAATTCATTAATAATATAGGTGAATCGATTCGTTTCGACACAAGGAATCTACGTTTTCCTTACATCATCTTTGAATTTTGATTATTTGAGAAGTTATAGTGAAAAAATGAATTTTAAGAAAATTATAAAAGAACATAAAACTTGTAAAATTAAATATGTTGTTAAACCATTGTAAGAAATTCAACTAGGTGTATATCGAAATAACTATGCAAAATTTCATCAATTTATCTCTACGCGTTTTCAAGAAATTGCTGAATCGTGACACACACACACACACACACACACACACACACACACACACACACACAACAAAGATTCCTCTATGAGGAAGCAAAAACCATAAAAATCCTCTGAAATCACTCAATAAAATTCCCTGACAAGATTTAAATTCCTGTAAATCCCATAAAATATTTTCAAGATAAGAAAAAACTCTTTAAATTAATAAAATTTAATAAAATCCTTACAGATGCGATGTCTTTTAAATATCATGAAAATCTCTTGAATTCTCTTAACATTTGTGAAAATTACGTGATAAAATTTACAATCCTTTAAAATTCTTTAAGATTATCAGAAAATTTTCGAAATTTCGAAATTTTACGACAAAATTTAAAATCCCGGAAACCTTTTTAAATTCCTTAAAATTCCACAAAAATTTTCAAAATCATAAATCTTTTGAAATCCACGTTAAAATTCATGAAAATCTCTAAAAATTCCTAGTAACGTTTTGAAATTCCTTAACATTTAAAATCCCTGTAAATCATTAGAAATCTCGCCAAACTCCATGAAATCCTTAATAATTCAAACAGTATTTTAAAAAAATTTGAAAAATCTCTTGAAATCTTTTAAAATTATTAGTAATTTCATAAAAATCCATCAAATCCATAAAAATTCCACAATATCTTTTAAAAATCGACTAATTTCTTGAAAGCCCTTAAAAGATGTACAGCATTTGAAATCCTTTTGAATTCTACTAAATCTTTTAAAAATCGTATAAATCTTTTGAAATCACTCAGTGAAATTCTTTAACAAGTTTTAAAGTCCTTTAAATTACCTAAAATATTTTAAAAGTCATAAAAATTCCCTTGAAATTCGATTGAAATCTGATCAAAGTCCTGAAAACCTCTTAAAATTCCATGAAACTTCTTGAAATTCTTTAAAATTCTACAATAAACATTTAAAATCCCTTCATATCATTCGAAATCCATTAAAAGTATTAAAAATCTCGTAAAATTCCATGAAATGTTTAGAAATTCCATAGAATCTTTTAAAAATTTGAAAAATCTCTTGAAATCCTTTAAAATTATTAGAAATCTCATAAAAATCCATCAAATCCATAAAAATTCCACAATATCTTTTAAAAATCGACTAATTTCTTGAAAGCCCTTAAAAAATGTACAGCCTTTGAAATCCTTTTAATTTATACTAAATCTTTTAAAACTCCTAAAAATCTTTTGAAATCTCTCTCCATAAAATTCTCACAAACTCTTTTAAAGATCAGAAAAATCTCTTGAAGTCACTTAAGATTATTATAAATTCCATAAAATCCCTCGCAATTCTTAGAAATCTTATAAAATATCTTAAAATTCCTTTGAATTCCAGGATAACATTTAAACTTCCTTAAAATCCCATAAAACTCTTACAAACCTTATGAAATTCCTTAATATTTCACGAAAACCTTAGAAATCGCTGAAATTCTTTGAAATCTTTTTAAATTTTGAGAAACCTCTTAAAATTTCTCCAAATTTCAAAACATTTAAAATCCCTTTTAAAATCTCTAAGAATTCTTAAAACTCTCTTAAAATTGCATAAATTCCTTTAAAATTTCACGAAATATCCTAAAATCCCTTAAAATTCTACGAAATCTTTCTTAAAATCCTAAAACTCTTTTAAATTTCGTAAGAATCACTTAAAAATCGTCAAATTCCCTTAAAATTTCCAAAATCCTCTTGAAATTCCCTTCAAGAAAAGTGGTTTCTCTCTAAAAATGTCTCAAAAATCTCGCATACATTATATATAGTTTCAAATCCGATTGGCTTTGGAATGACTTCAAGTTGTAAAAAGAAAAACAAAATAATCGCGCACGTGTTGGTCTGCTAGTTAAGTAAATATTGCACTGCGCACAAAAACTATGTATCAGTTAATTTTCTCGGCAACAATGCATTAAATAAAAATACCTCAAACTAGACTGTAGAATGAAATTATTTGAATTATTTCAATTGGAACGCTTTTCGCATATCATTACCTCTGAATTATGTCTCGGAATATTTAAAACATTCGTTAATTTGCATATTGTTACTTTAGAGGCTGTTCGTCCGAATAATGTGCTTCAATTATTTACTTTAAATGAAAATATATACCGCAGAACATTAAATGCTTTTTCATATTGTACTTAAAGCGCAGGTAAAGTCGAACAATGAAGGTCGCTTGATCCTAATCTAAATTGTAGTTTGCAGTACACATTCCGGCGTGCTATATATAACCAAGCAGACATTATTTGTTATTCGCCCAGCATACCAGAAAGTACTCGAGATGTAATTGGTGCTTAGCGCATTTTACGATCGTTGATGAGGATAAAGTGCGGTTAAGGACAGTCTCGCACGGCTCTTGAGGAAATGAAGATTAAGTTTGTGATCGCGTTCTATACGTGAAAGGTAGTTATGTAGAATATAGATACTAACGACAAGATAGGATTTAGAATAGCGTCTTAACGAAATCAGGTTAATTTTCGGCTCCAAGAATCGTGCCTTTTAATTACTAGAATGATTAAATCAAATCAGGTACCTCCCTTATAAAGTTAAACATCTTCGTCATAAAACATTTTCGTACTGCCGAAAAACTAAATTCTCAACTTGCATTGCTGCATTACTGAAGCATATTTTTAGATCGAATTTCATTAGACTCATTAAATTTAGACTCATTTAATTTCTAAATTAATTTAGACTCATTAAATAAATAAGATTGTAATTATATCAATAAATAATAAAGATCGATTCAATTAGTTCCGATGGAATGGGTAATTAGTAAAGTAATTGTAAGATTCAATTGCGAAATTACATCCTGTCAAGTTTGTGCTCAGTGAGCAACAATGTGTCGTCTGAGTGTCAATAATCGGCCATCAGTCATGCTTGAAATTATGCAGAATTCATTATTATCGAGTGCTCCCTCGAGTTTGTGATTGTGTACTGCAGTCGCACGAGCACAAACGTGGTTAACGTACGAAATACTCTCACGTTGAAGTCACGTACACATCACATACTCTGAATCAAGTGGAAAGAGTTTTCGACCATTATAATTAAAATTCCACTCGTGTTTTTCAATGAGCAACTTCTACATTGGACCCAACACGTTTTTGTTAATTGATGTCTTTAAAGTTGACAAATGACACTTCATAGTCTGACAGTTGCAATTTTTTCCTAAGATTTATAGTTAGGGAAATTAATAAATATACAAAAAAATGTACAAAAGAATGTACAGAATGTACTACCAAATTTACTTTAATTAAATCTGTATTGTTTCTAAAGAAGTAGTTTTCTTATTTATGAATCACCATTCTATCCAAGCTGTAAGTTAGAAGTGCCACAAATTATGTACCAAAAGTTCTGAACGTTCAAATGAACGAATTGTTGATTGTATATCACCGAATATTGATTGTATTATAAAATCTATATTAAACTTCATGAAAATCTCTTAAAATTTTAAGAAACTTCTTGAGATTCTTTTAAATTTAATGATAATAATAATTCAAATCCCTTTTATATCCATTAAAATCCATTAAAAGTATTAGAAATATCTTCAAATTCCATGAAATCCCTAAAAATTCCAGAAAAATTTTCAAACTCATAAATCTTCTGAAATCCGCGTTAAAATTCATGAAAATCTCTAAAAATTCCTAGAAACCTTTTGAAATTTCATCACAAACTTTAAAATCTCTTTATATCTTTTATATCCCTTAAAAATATTACATAGAAATCTTATCAAATTCTATGAAATATCGTTTAAAATTCTCACAAAATCATTTAATTATCCAAAAAATCTCTCGAAATTTCTTAAAATTATCAGAAATCTCATAAAACTCCTTAAAATTTCAGGATAATATTTCAAATTCCTTAAAACCTCATAAAACTCTTACAAAGCTTTCAAAATTTAAATTTAAAAAATTTCACGAAATATCCTAAAATCCCATACAATTCTACAAAATCGTTTTAATATCCTAAAAATCACTTAAAAATCGTTAAAAATGCACATAAAAACCTTCAAAATCATCTTCCTAAAAATCTTCAAAATCTCTTGAAATCCATGTTAAAATTAGTGAAATCTCTAAAAATTTCTAGCAACCTCTGGAAATTTCTCAACTCTTAAAATCTCTTAAAATCATTAAACATTTCATAAAATTCCATGAAATCCTTAAAAATATTACAAAATCTTTTACAAATTAGAAATATTTTTTGAAAACCCTTAAAATTTGACGAAAACCTTCGAAATCTTTGTAAATTCTACAAAATCTTTTAAAAACTATAAAAATCTTTTGAAATCACTCAATAAAATTCTTTGACAAGTTTTAAAGTCCTTTAAATCACATAAAATATTTTAAAAGTCATAAAAATCCCTTAAAATCCGATTGAAATCTGATCAAAGTCTTTAAAATCTCTTAAAATTTCCAGAAACTTCTTGAAATTCTTTAAAATTCTACAATAAACATTTACAATCCCTTCATATCATTCAAAATCCATTAAAAGTATTAAAGATCTCGTCAAATTCCATGAAATTTTTAGAAATTCCATAGAATCTTTTAAAAATCAGAAAAGTCTATTGAAATCCTTTAAAATTATTAGAAATCTCAAAAAATTTAATAAAATCTGTTGAATTCTCTTAAAATTCCTGGAAATTCCATGATAATATTTAAAATCCCTTAAAAATCTTTTTAAAATCTCAGATATCTTTTTAAATCTCTTAAAATTTCCAGAAACTTCTTTAAATTCTTTAAAATTCAATGATAACAATTAAAATTCTTTTTATATCCTTTAAAATCCATTAAAGGTATTAGAAATCTCATCAAATTCTATGAAATCTCTTAAAGTCATTAATAAATGAACATAATATAAAGTAAATAATAAACAAGAAAATAAATATATTAATATAATAAAAATTAATAAATGAAACAATATCTTTAACAAATCAGAAAAATTTCTTGAAATCCTTTAAAATTATTAAAAATCACATCAAATTTAATAACACCCTTAAAAATGCGATGTCTTTTAAAAATCATTAAAATCTCTTGAATTCTCTTAACATTTCTGGAAATTAAATGTTAAAATTTATAATCCCTTAAAATCCTTTAAAATTATCAGAAACTTTTCGAAATTTCGAAATTCTACAACAAGATTTAAAATCTCGGAAAACCTTTTTAAATCCCTTAAAATTCCACAAAAATTTTTTAAATCATAAATCTTTTGAAATCCACGTTAAAATTCATGAAAATCTCTAAAAATTCCTAGAAATGTCTTGAAATTCCTTAACATTTAAAATCCCAGTAAATCATTAAAAATTTCGACAAGTTCCATGAAATCCTTGTAAATTCCACAAAATCTTTTAAAAATCATAAAAAGCTTTTCAAATTCCTCAATAAAATTCCCTATAAAGTTTTAAATTCCTTATTTAAATCCCACAAAATACATATTTTAAAAGTCACAAAAGTACCTTGAAGTCCGATTGAAATCTGATCATAGTATTGAAAAATTCTAAAAATTCCCTCAAACTTCTTGAAATTCTTTAAAATTCTAGGATAACATTTAAAATCCCATTATCTCCCATGAAATCTTTAAAAATTCCATAAAATTCCCTTAAAATTCCTAGATTTTCAATGGAAGATATTATAAGTGTCTTCCATATTCTTCCATAAAAAATTATCCTTAATGCAAATTAATTAATGTTTTAACACTGTTTATCGTTTAAAACACAATCAATACAAAAATTCGTTCATCTGAACGTTCAGAACTTAAACCACATTACAAACTAGTTTTTCTCTACTTATGGTAATATAACTTAGGGCTTGGATAGAACGGTAATTCATAAATAAAAAATTGTTTATAAACAACATAGAAACAAAATATCCTCGGTTAGAGAAGAACTTAAAAATTTCAATGTAAAAATACTTGTTAATCTGTATAAGTAGTTGAAGCAGGTCTGTTTTGTTAGAAGTCAGGACGATGATGGTTTTGGTGGTGTTAGTACTTTGGACGGAAGAAAACAAAGAGAAGCTAGGAGGAGCAGCTGTGTGACAAGAAAAACGCAGCTGGAATGTGCTGCTATAACTATAGAAGCATAGAATTCGACTTGCGGTGAAACGGACATACATATATAACGGGAATATATCCCATACGAATGAAACACGATCGAACCGAATTCCCATTAGAAATTCATCTCGTCGCAAACCCCCATCGGTATCGTGCTTGCACTTACTGTCTGCTTGCAAATCTCCCTCGATTCGCTGCACCTGCTGCTATGAGCAAAGGACAACCGCCACCGGCTACAAATATTATACATAACGTAGGGGTGACTCAGAAATCAAATCTTTTAAATAGCAACTTCTTACTTTAAGAAAGTCTCTCACTTTCTCGAAACCAATTCGATTTTATCGAGGAATAAGTCTTAAATTTATGTGGTTTAAGTTCTGAACGTTCAAATGAACGAATTTTTGTATTGATTGTATTTTAAACTATAAACAGTGTTAAAACATTAATTCATTTGCATTAACATTAATTTTGTATGGAAGAATATAGAAGACATTATAAGTGTCTTCCATATTCTTCCATACAAACTTAATGTTAATGCAAATGAATTAATGTTTTAACACTGTTTATAGTTTATAATACAATCAATACTCCTTGATATAAAATCAGCAATTGCAGTTCTTATGACATGATATTCTAAAGGAAGTAACTTTAATGAAACACGAAAAAACGGAAAAGAAATGGAAAAGAAAGAAAGATGAGAAGATTCCATCTATTTTCTAGGCCACTTTGCGAGGTAATAAGTTCAACAAAGCAGAATATATGAAGGACTGAGGAAGATAAGACTTTGTTTGGCAAAGGATTCAAATACTACAGACATATCCTATTCAAAAAAGATCATACACATCGAATATCGAAATATCTCGAAATGCCTTTTAAGAAACAAGCTCTCACTGTCATAAAGGTCATGTCATAAATGAAACCTCATGGTTGCGTTCAGAACAACGCTTTCAAGTTGCTAACTTCAGACTGGGCTCACGTCAACGCGAAATGCATATTGTAACAACCTCCAGATGAGTTACATATAAATTCAAAAGTTACGTCTGTGTCTAATGGCCAATATTGTTTGACATTAAAGGAGAATACTATAAATGCATCATTTTGGACAATAAACGCCGTTTTGTAGGAAGATCCATTAAGTTCTTACATTCACACACATTCTAGGTGAACATAAAATCCTAGTTCAGTACAAAGTACTGTTATATGTACCTATATGACTATATGGGTGATTCTCTACACTAAAGTTACTTTTGCTTCTCCCTATTACATATTTAACAAAAATATGTTAAAAACAAGTATTAAATGGCTTTTCCCTGTTCTCTATATTAAAATTTCTCTATCTTTGAGAAGGATCTTTTTAATTAAAAATTAATGCCAGAATTGATACTTGATCTACATCCACTTAAATCAGTAATAATAGTAATTAAAACCATGTTCAGAATTTCAGTTTACGTATACGTAAAATTATAGTCTCTAATTAAGATGGTTAAAGAAGCATTGTTTGCTTCTATAACATGTATATGCTGTGTAAAACAAAGCCGATATTGACGCTCTACAGTCATGATGGTAAATTGTCAAACAGGAAGGAACCTTTATGGAAAATTATAGGGGGAATGAGTGCTATGTGATAGGATTTAAAAATAATACAAAACCCATATTTTAATACCATACTGCATTCGTTTTGCTTAATATGATGATCCTCAATTAAGAATATAATATAAAATTCCCACAAAAAACATAATTCTTATTAAAATGCAGAAAAAATATAGCAGTTTTTAGAAAGATTTTCTTCCTATTTCTAGTTTTCTTTTGCTAAAAAAATCAATGCGATGCTAGAATTGTGATCGCGGAATCGAGATCAAGGAAGAAAAGGAACGTAGTAATCAGGAAAGAATCTCCCAGGAGATAAAGAAATAGAAAGAGATGTAAATTTCGACTTTCTAAAAGATGAAAAACCTCTTTGGCTTGTATAAGTAATAGAATATCCTTCTTATAAAAAGCTCCTTCTCAAAACAATTTTCTGGTTATTCTAACCAGAAAATAGTATGAATACTATGAATTTTACTTAAAATTATTACAAGTTTTTGATTGATGACCTTTTGGTTATTTTATATTCATTTTTTCAAGAATTTCTGAGAATTTTAAGCAACACCTTGAAATTTTTTATCTGAGATAATATCACTTTGTATCAAGAAAGAGGATATTATGCTGGACTGAAATAAAAAAGCATCCCATAATTTTGGCTTGGTTCGGTTAACATTTCAACCAAGATTCGCAGTCGATTAGCAACCAATGGTTGCGAACACTCGTCGCCTCATTTTGCACGTTGCTTAGAGAAGAAGCAACATATTGAGTCTTGGCTCTTGACTTGAATGTGAAAATAGCGGAGAGATTTAAGCTGACACTATAAACTACATTTATGAGCCATTAAAACCTTCGACCAATGAGGATCCTCGAATATCATTCGTAATTTCAGGACGGGTTTTGAGATTCGGGGTCGCCCGCCTACATATACATATATAGCATATAGCTACACTACACATTCGAGTTTGTAGCACGCAACCTGCAGATTCACTCGGCCAGAAAATACGCTTCGAAACTACTCTGATGAAAATATGCGTTGAACCAAAAAGCGTGCGTTGAAACCCACAAACTCGTTGATACATGGTCATTAGCTAAATAAATCGAAAAGAGTAATTTGAACTGCAATTAAATGAAGCAATGAAAAAGTTCTCGATGAATAGTGCCAATTTTTTCATTCAAATAAGATTTTAAAAATATATTTATATTTCTTATATAGCAATAAATGAAGCGTTTCATTTTTTATCAGAAAAAAATTAATCTCTCAACTATAAGATGTTTTGCACCCCTTTTGCACCCTATTTTCTCCACACCACAAAAATACGCTCAATTTGCCCCCTGTTACACCCCATTTGCCCCACATCGCAAAAATACGTCCAATTTGTCCCCCTTTTCACCCCATTTGCCCCAAACCACAAAAATACACCCAATTTGCCCCCTTTTGCACCCCCCTTTCCCCCAAACTACAAAAATATGCCCAATTCCCCCCCTTGCACCACATTTGATCCACACTACAAAAATACGCCCAAAATTCCCCCCTTTTGTACCCCATTTGCCCCACACCATAAAAATACACCCCATTCGCCCCACTCCAGAAAAATACTCCCAATTTGCCCCCTTTTGCACCACATTTGCACCAAACAACAAAAATATGCCCAATTTTCCCCCTTTTGCACCACATTTGATCCACACTACAAAAATACGCCAAAAATTTCCCCCTTTTGTACTCCATTTGCCCCACACAAGAAAATACGCCCAATTTGCCCCCTTTTGCATCCCATTTGTCCCATACCACAAAAATACTCCCCGTTTTCCCCACACCAAAACGTACGCCCAATTTTCCCTCCTTTGCATCCCATTTGTCCCACACCACAAAAATACTCCCCATTTGCCCCACACTACAAATACGCCCAATTTTCGACCTTTTGAACCCCATTTTCCCCACACCAAATAAATACGCCCAATTTACCCCCTTTTGCACCCCATTATATTATAAACATCATATTATATACACACGTGGTAAATATTGTACGGGCAATTCGCGATTCCAATTTGAAAATCCAAATTCCAATAGACAGATTCTTATGCATGGAAGCTAAAAAGAGGAGTTGCTCTCTATATAATCCAACACCGACTAGATTCGACTGTTCCAGGACTCCCGAGCGGATAATTCATATACGGATAAGAAGGCAAAAGCTTGCAAAGAAAGCTGGATCTTGAATACCTTTGAGAGCAAGAAAATGTGAGATAAAGAAACCGAATAAGAAGGAGCAAACGTCGAGCGCCAACGTTCAAAAGGACCATCGTGGCTCACGTACGAATAACATCCGGGCCAAAAGGGAAGGAGGAGATCCGATCCGATTCGTCCTCGAAAAATGCCAGTAACTCTGAGGACCGGCTAGAGGCGCTGTACTTTTTCAACCGTGTTTTTCTTCGACGAGATGCATCGCAGCCCTCTTTAATATTGTCTGCCGAACCAACCTTCTCTCCACTGCCATCGGCGCTGCCCCTCCATGTGACTGAAACTCTGAAAGGACGTTTCTCTTAATCTTAGTTTTATTCGCATTCTGCAGTCAGTACCCGTCTCGTGTATTTACGTTAGGACAAAGTCGAACAATCTAAAGACGTGGGAGAAGAAAAGGGTACACACTTGACTAGAGAGGGTGCAATTTTCTCTTCCACTCGGGCATGCAACCTGTAACTAAATAAGCTCGATTGCCTGCCCCAAATTTTTCGGATTTAACAGTTCCTGAATTTTCAACATCAATTCTTTATTCTCTTGATATTCAATTTCCTGTTATTTTTCTTTATTAAAGGTATAATTAATAATTGTGGCTGTTCTAATTTAACGAATTTGACAGTAACTCATCGTCCTTATAACATTTTGTATTTGCTCTCGGAGGGAATAGCTGATCGATAGATGAATGGGAAGGGAAACAGAAGTTTAATATGTAATCTAAGATTATAAAGATAAATAACTTTTTACTTGTTATGTTTTGTATTTAACTAGCAATTATGATACGCGCACTCAGCACGCGATTAATTTCATGTTTTTGCACGCATCTTCTGCTAGTAGAAAAAAATAATTGAGAATTTTTAATTCTTGAAACATAATTTGGTGAAATTCTTTTAAATGTCCTAAATAATTCACTTGAAAATTCTTAAAATTACTCAAATTCCCCGTGTAGAAATTTCCAAACCTGACCCAGATCGGTGATGAAACGCCCGGCCCGATTGGGCCAGGTCTGGGCCTGATCGGACGCCGTGTTTCATCCCCGGTCGGAAATTCCGATTGGAAAATCGGGTCAGACCTTAAAATCTAATGTTTCGTAAAATGCCTAAAAATCAGGTTTTCGACAACAATGTGTTCGATATATTGGTAACATCTCTTTTTTAAGATAGAATACAAGATTAAACACTGTCACAAGATGTGACATCTTCTTCTTCTCATAGTTCAAAATCAAATTCAAGTATAGAAGCGTGAATGAAAAGTAATTTTGAAAAACAGGCTGAAAAAGGGGTTGTAAAAATGAATTTAAAATGTGGGTAATGTTACAACTTTTTTACCTCTAGTTGAGCTATGTTTTCTCGTTAATCTCGTACCTTCTTTCTCGTCAATGCAGGGACGGGAAACTATCTAGGTCAGACCTTAATTGGTTTATACAACAGCCGTCTGTCCGCGTGTCTGGAGTATATCAGATTCTCTCGTCGTCATACTCATTCAAATTAGATCGTGCCAGCAACAGAAATCCTGCTGGTCGGGCAGAGGGCATTTCATTACTTTTCTCTTCCTGCTTTTCCAGAATATAGCTTCCAAGGGTTTTACTAAAACTTATATGTCTCTCGTTTTCATTATCGTGCACACTCTAAATAAGACTAAAATTTACGATCATGGATCACACATTTTCCTCCAAGGCAACCACTTTTGTTTTGCTGGCAATTAAAGTACACTAAACTTTCTAGGGTTTGTATAGTTTAAATATTTTAAAAGTAATTGGGAACATCTTCAATTTTATACTTTCTTTTTTTATTACCCCTAATTTTTGTAATCCTTTTAAAATCACTTGAAATAACTATTAGCAATTTTTTTAAACTTTTAAAATCTTTTTAATTTGAAATTTTTGAACCAGAATCATCTAGTAACTTTAACTAGAACTTTTTTTTAGTGTTATACATATAATTGAAGACGGTCCAAATGATCCAAATGAATTATAGTTTCTTGACGGAAAATAATATGAAACACTATGAGCTTTGACGATTGAAGATTTCCATTAAATCTTGAACGAACATCGTGCATGGATCGGATTTGATATAAATTCGCAAATTTACTGTCAAGCCCAGATGCCATGTCTTCGTTTTATGCCCTAGTTTGCTTGCTGCCATAAACTATAAATAGTTTAATGAGGGAGTTATGAGGTCTTAAGGGGTTAGAGGGAGGGAAATGTGAGACATGAGAGGGCAGTTTGACAGCCTAGTCCACAAGTCGGCCAAAATTATTCGCAACCATCATGCATCGGTAGTTGACACTTGACAGTAACAACTTTTCATACCCTGTTCTCGCGCCTTGTCAGAGTGCAGTCGCCAGTCTCAGTCATATTTCATTTTGTTCTAGCTTTTAACCGGAAAAGCTACCAGGGAAGTACATCTTCCAAATAATTGATTTATAGTTATATTATACATGTTAAATACAAAAATGTTTGGGTCATTAGAATCTAAAGTCAAATTTTGATCGAAAAGCTGAAATATTTATATAAAACTTTATAGATGAACTTTTCTTCAGCACTTTCTCTTGATAACTTCTGTTTCCATTTCCCTCATCCGTATTCCCTTTACAAGCTTCCTTAACTTTCTACAGACTTGTAAAGCAGAAGTTTTAACAAGTTTTGGAAGTTTGCTTACATTAATTGTATAGGTAATTAAAGTTATCGAACAAATAGGTCTCTGTCCGTGTGTCGATTCGTTAATGGTATTTTCTGTGGAGTTTTAGCAGAGTTACAAGAATATGTTTACATTTACATGCATTTTTTAAAACTTTTTGAGAATTGCACATAATCTTATTAATTCCATTTGTTGCATACAATTCGTTAAAATGACGTGAAATCCTTTAATATCTCTAAAATATCAATATGTTTCTTAAAATACCATGAAATTACGTTTAAACGCTTAAAATTCCTGAAAATTTTCCAAAATTGAATGTAGACAAATAACACATGGGTCATTAAGTCCCGGGACTAACACACAAGTTGTACCACGAATGCCATGTCGATTTTTTTGTCAGTAGTATCAACCTTTAGAAGATATCTGTGAAAATTTCATGACATTCGGTTCAGTGCTTGTCGAGATATTGAAGGTTCTTTAAACAATGGACAAAAACGAGTTTCGTGTGTTAATCAAACACTGTTTTTTAATGGGAAAAAATACCGTTCAAGCTCAGCAATGGCTTGAAAAATGTTACCAGGAAAATTCCCCGTCGAAAACGACCATTTGCCGATGGTATGCGGATTTTAAACGCGGTCGAACAACCACCGAAGACGCGGAGAGGCCAGGTCGTCCAATTGAGGTGGCTACGCTCGAAAACATCCAAAAAGTTTTTAAAATTGTCATTTCGAATCGAAAAGTCAAGTTGCAAGAGATAGCTGACATCCTAAAGATGTCAAAAGGCACCGTGTTCAAAATCATACATGAAAATTTGTGTATGAAAAAACTTTTTTCCAAGTGGGTGCCGCGTTTGCTCACCTTGGCGCAAAAACAACAACGAATCGATGATTCGGAGTGCTGTTTGAGGCTGTTTAAGCATAATAAAAAGGACTTTTTGCGTCGGTACATAACAATGGATGAAACGTGGATTCATCACTATACGCCAGAGTCGAAAAGAGCGTCAGCCGAGTGGAGAGGAGAGGGCGAAAGCCGGCCAAAGCATCCGAAGACACAGCAATCAGCAGGTAAGGTCATGGCGTCTGTATTTTGGGATATGAACGGAATTTTGCTCATCGACTATCTTCCGAAGGGCCAGACGATCAACAGCGACTACTACATTGCGTTATTAGATCGCTTGGATGACGCAATAAAGCAGAAAAGGCCTCACATGGTGAAGAAAAAACCGCTGTTTCATCAAGACAATGCACCGATCCACAAGTCGATGAAAACGATGGTGAAATTAAACGAATTACGATTCTAATTGCTTCCACACCCCCCATATTCACCAGATCTGGCTCCATCTGACTTCTGGCTGTTCGCAGACCTCAAAAAGATGCTCCAGGGAAAGAGATTTGGCTCCAATGATGAAGTTATAGCCGCAACTGAAGCCTATTTTGAGGCCAAAGACAAATCATTCTATAAGAAAGGCATTGAAAATTTAGAAAGACGTTGGAATGATTGTATCGCTATGGAAGGTGACTATGTTGATGAGTAAAGTCGAATTTTGGAAAAAAATTGTATTTTTACTGGTTAGTCCCGGGACTTAATGACCCATGTGTTATACTTTTGCTATGAAATTAATAAAATATTTTTTTGATTTGCTTGTTCTACAATATGTATAAAAATATAGTATTTTTATATCTAAGGAACTAAAGAAGGAGCAATGTGAATATGTATACTTCCAATTTGAAAGGGACTGAAATTCCAGGAGAAAAGTATTGCTTCTTGGAAAATGTTTTCGATGCAAATGATTTTAATTCAGTCTGCACTGAATATAATACAAAATACAATACAATCAATACAAAAATTCGTTCATTTGAACGTTCAGAACGTTTCAACCTTTCTTCGAATGGAGTTACACGGTAACAGAGTTACATATTCATGATCAACTAACTATAACTATGTATTTGACCCCTCTTTCTCTTTCTCTCTGACGCGAGTCGACTCTCCCAATAAGGAATCACCTGATGATTCAATTGAACTTTCAAATTAAACAAAAAAGTAACCTATGACTGCAATTACGTTTACCATTAAATTTATTGACGTAATATATATTTCCAAGTGTATTTATTATTCGGAGAATAATATCAGATCCTTTCGAATTTGCTTACTTTCAATTAACAGGCAATGCTATACCTTGTCTGCATAAAATCTCAAGGATCGTTTTTGGAGTCCCTTGTTTGTTAAAATCAAATTTAATCTCTTAAAATAATATCTTAGAATTTCCTAAAGTCACATAAATTTCATGTAACAAAAATTCTGAACGTCCAAATGAACGAATTTTTGTAATAATTGTATTTTAAACTATAAACAGTATTAAAACATTAATTCATTTGCATTAAAAATAATTTTGTATAGAAGAATATGGAAGACACTTATAATGTCTTCCATATTCTTCCATAAAAAATTTTTGGAACTAAATACATTTAGTTCCAAAAATTTTAAAGGATAAGGTAAGATTATATTGGACTTTTACGAATTTCAAGGAATTTCATAAGATTTCATGGGATTATAAGTAATTTTATGGGATTTGATGATATTTTGGGAGATTCTAAGTAATTTTAAGCGTCTTTAAGATATTTTATGAGATATTATGTAATTTTAAGGAAATTTATTCACAGTAAAGAATTTGGTGAGAATATATAGGATTTTTAAGAATTTCAGGAATTTTAAGTAATTTTAAAAGATATAAAGAGACTTTATGGGATTTTGAGTAATATTAAGTAATTTTAAGAATTATTAATGGATTTTGCGAAATTAAAAGGAATTTTATAAGATTTCATAGGATTTTGAGTAATTTTAAGGGTTATAGCAATAGATTGTGGAATTTTAATTAAGGAATTTTATGGAACATCAAAGAATATTAAGGAATATCAACTGATTTTATGAAATTTAAAGGAATTTCACCAAATTTTGAAGGATGTTCAAAATTTTAAGATATTCTATGGATTATTAAGTAATTTTAATGACTTTTAAGGGATTCAAGGGATTTCATGGAATTTTAAATACTTGTAAGATATTTTACCGAATATCAATTTATTTTGAGGACTTTCAAGGGATTTTACAAGATTTAATTGGATTATCAGGAATTTTAAGAAATTTCGGGATTTTAAATAATTTTAAAGTATTTTACGATATTTAATGGGATATTTAGTAATTTTAAAGACTTTTAAGGAATTCAATTAATTTTACGAAATTCCAATGGATTTCCAGGAATTCTAAGAGATTTAACCAGATTTAATGTGATTTTGAGTAATTGTAAGAAATATCAACTGAATTTACGAAATTTAAAAGAATTTCACCAAATTATATTTCAAGAATTAAAAATTCTCAATTATTTTTTCTACTAGTAAAAGGTGTGCAAAAACGAGAAATTGCTAGTTAATACAAAAATTCGTTCATTTGACGTTCAGAACTTAAACCACATTACATTTCCTAAAATCCTCTATAAAGTCTCTAAAATTCAGTTAATTCAAAGTCGAAATGTAAAATGGACAATTCCAAACATGCCAGATATTAAAAGTAAGATTAAAACCATAATCGTATCAGCCTCCAGAAGTTTTGATCAAGTTCCGGATGATAATTGCGACCCGTAAACTCCAGAAGCTGTTTTTAACCATAAAATCGTCCTTGACGCAAGAACACACTTTTTCTTCTTATAAAATAATAAATAACATCTGCAGGCAGTTTTAGAGCAATTCGTTATAATTTTCACATAAATCGATCGTAAAACGTTGAAAAACGCAGAGAGGGAAATTTTAACGAATCACGAAGGAGTAAGAAATTATTATTACGATATAGCAAACTGAGCCGGACTAGATCCAATGGGAACTAATATGCTGCTAAGTCTTATAAACCAAATTAGCTTTACATATCGTATCTATTTAATGAGAAGATTGAGATCGTAGTTACGTATACGTATTTTTCTTGATTATGATTTTATGCAGATGGCTTGCTTTCGCCGAATAAAGATCTCGTTTTCCTCGACGAGTTTACTTAGCTAACTTTATTAGCAGAGCAAGATGATTCACGTTATATTAGCCGCAGGCTCGTGGATAGAATTCATTTTGCCGAATTGCGACGTATAAGGCGCTGCAGACGAAAATGTCGATTAAAAAGTACTTTAGGTTAATTGCTGTTAAGAAGTTTCCCCTTTAAATAAAAAATCTAATTATTTACCTAATTCTTATCTCCTCGAGAATCAGAAAAATTTAGAACTCTATTCTTTATCATATTTTGAAAGTTTACCATATTGAAAAATCTCATGTAGAAAAATATATAGAAAACAATATAGGAAA
>CAJFCO010000433.1:144842-166636 GCA_904066015.1 Synergus gifuensis
GTAGAGTTTTTTAAGCAAAAAAATAGAGATTATAACTTATATAACATTGCAGAAAATTCTGAAAAAATTCTGAAAAATACTTTAAGGTGTACTCAATACAAAAAAAATTGCCGTTCCAAACTACAAGATAGATTAGTGGATAATGAATTTGTCCATGAAAAAGCAACAATTTGGACTATTTGTTTATACATATTATTTTTATAATTAAGAATTAATGACGGATAACATGTTTTTCATGTTCACTTATATCCTAGAGACTTAGGAAAAACAAAAAACTCGGTACTTGTTGAAAAAAAGTAGTTAAAAAAATATAAAACCATGTGGAAAAAGGTGGGTCGCTGAACGACCCATCATGACGCAAAGGGTTAAAAATCCTTTGGCATGTTTTAATAACTCTGAAATTTCTTGAAAATTCTTTAATTTTTTCATATTTTTTTTAAATCCTTTGATATTGTTTAATTTCATTAAAAATCCCTTATAATATTTACAAATATTTTAAATCACTTGAAATATATTTAAATTCCCTAAAATCATTTAAAATGTTGTGAAAAGTTTTGGAAATCCTTAAATTATTGGAAATTCTTTTACAATCCTTTAGAAATTGTCAATATCATTTAAAATCCATTGAAAAAATTAACAAAACGTGTAAATTAATTTAAAATCTTTGAATTATTTAAACATTCTTTAAAATAACTTGAAATCTATTTATATCGCTTAAAATTCTCCTGAAATCCTTTAGGAAATCTTGATATCTTTGAAATCTTGGAAAATATCTTAAAATCCTTCGAAATTCCCTAGAATCACTTGAAATTTCTTGAAACCCTTTCAAATGCCTTAAAATCACTTGAAACCTCTTAAAATTCACTAAAGTCTCTTAAAGTCCTTTAAGATAATAGTAATAATCATAATAATAATAAAAATAATAATAATAATAATAATAATAATAATAATTTAATATAATTATAATAATCTTTTAATTATAATAATATATATTTATAATATAATAATTATAATTATAATAATCTTATAATTTTTTAAGTCTCGTTAAAGCTCTGGAAAATCCTTACATTTTTTGGAAATCCTTTTAAATTCCCTAGAATCACTTAAAATTTCTCGAAACCTTCTTAAATTCCTTAACATCACTTAAAATCTTTCGAAATTCCTTTAAAATTCTTTAATATCATTTAAAACCCCTTCAAATACTTAAAAAAAATTATTTTCAAAAAATAAAATAGTTTCATAACCAAATATTGTGAATAACGATTCCGCAGAATAGTTTTTTAATCCTGATGGGGTATTGACTAGTTTTTCCTAGGTGGGGTACATACTAGGATATTTTTGGGTAAATTGACAATCTGACTGGCCAGTTTTCCTTAAGTAGGGCAATATTCTGCCTAAGCGTTAAAAGCCTTATGTGGGCCTTGCCACTTGAAATTTCTTGAAACCCTTTGAAATTCCTTAAAATCACTTGAAATCTCTTAAAATTCACTAAAATGTCTTAAAGTCCTTTACAATATCTTATAATTTTTTTAATTTTGTGAAAGCTCTGGAAAATTCTTACATTCTTACATTCTTCAATCCTTTTAATTTCCCTAGAATCACTTGAAATTTCTCGAAACACTCTTAAATTCCTTAAAATCACTTAAAATCTTTCAAAATTCCTTTAAAATTCTTTAATATCATTTAAAATCCCTTCAAATACTTAAAAAAAATTATTTTCAAAAAATAAAATTGTTTAATAATCAAATATTGTGAATAACGATTCCGCAGAATAGTTTTTTAATATTGATGGGGTATTGACCAGTTTTTCCTATTAGGATATTTTTGGGTAAACTAACAAGGCCCTGGCCAGTTTTCCTTAAGCAGGGCAATATTCTGCCTGAGCCTTACAAGCCTTGTGTGGGCCTTATCAGTTAACCTGGTTAGGGCCACATTAGAAGTAGGGAAAACTGACCAGGACCCTGTCAGAACCCCATCTAAAATTCTGCACGGGTATTACAAACCTCTTTCTTTTTTATGAGACAACACACATCCTCATTTATACCCTACACCATCTTTACTTTACATTCTTCCGCTTTCTTTCACTTCACAGCATTACTCTTTCGAATGAATGTTCAAAGAGGGATAAGGCAAGTCTGAGGAGAAAAGGATCCTTTATCTCTGCCATCCATTTCTCAGGTACGATCTGCACTCGGTGCAAAGAAGATGAAGAGCAACGGGAAATAAGGAGAAAAAAGAAAGGTAAAGATGAAAGTTATACGAAGTAGTAATTTTTCTGCCGGATAATTTGAGATGAGGAAACAATTTACTTGTTACCGATCAAGGTGACGTGTTGGAAAATAAGAGCATCCTTGCAACTACAATGTGCTGAGAAGAAGATTGAGCTCAGGAGTAATCTTCAGCACGTGTGACGTGATAATTGCCTAAATATTTGTTTTCGAGGAAGACACCCATGCACTGATTCATGTTAATTAAAGAGGTAATTGAATTAATCGCGTTATGTCTTCGTTAGAGCCTCATCCAAAGAGATTATGCCCCACTCTCTGTATATCGAGACGTAACAGCTTGAAAACTTGGAGATAAACTCAGCCTCGCACGTATTGGTAACAAGATTGAATGGCGAAGACGAAACGGGACTCAGCAGATGTAATAGGAGAAAACTGTTTTCTTTATTCATTTATTTTTTAAAAAATATTTTAAATATTAAAATATTTTTTAAAATAACCAGAATTCTGATTATTTTAACCAGAAAATAGTGTTAAATATGCAAAGTAAAACGTATTTAACACTCTATACTGAAACGTATAGATGACAGCAAAACATTTGAATTTTCATTGAATAAAAACATTTTCCTAGCTAATTGAATCTTAAAAAAGTGAGGTACACTGACCCTGAGATCGACATTTCTGTTTTATTCTCTTTTTATTCGCACGGGCCAATGATTCGACCCGGTAGACGAATAATTCGTACTTTCGTGATCATTCGACCACGTTCGTGACTCACAGGCGAATAAGATTAGGATCTGACCTCCTCTGTCAGAAGGAACAAAATAGCTAACTGTTACGTTAAAACTCTACTCTAAAAAGACGATGAAATACATTCACACTTTATAATAATAGCAAAAATAATCATTGCGATCATTATCTGCAGTAATAGACAAATAAGGTTCCGTTTTACTTCTTGATAAATCGATGTACCAAAAGTTCTGAACGTTCAAATGAACGAATTTTTGTATTGATTGTATTTTAAACTATAAACTGTTCTTAAACATTAATTCATTTGCATTAACATTGAGTTTGTATGGAAGAATATGCAAGACATTATAAGTTTCTTCCATATTCTTCCATACAAACTGAATGTTATTGCAAATTAATTAATGTTTAAGAACAGTTTATAGTTTAAAATACGATCAATACACAAATTCGTTCATTTGAACGTTCAGAACTTAAACCACATCCTATTTTTGCTGATATAAAAATGTATCAAAAGTTCTGAACGTTCAAATGAACGAATTTTTGTATTGATTGTATTTTAAACTATAAACTGTTCTTAAACATTAATTCATTTGGGTTAACACTAATTTTTTATGGAAGAATATGGAAGACACTTATAATGACTTGCATATTATTCCATACAAACTTAATTTTAATGCAAATTAATTAATGTTTAAGAATAGTTTATAGTTTAAAATACAATTAATACAAAAATTCGTTCATTTGAACGTTTAGAACTTTTGGTACATATAAATCGACTATTTTAATGTGCTCGGTACCTCAGTTGATCTTTGATAATAATCTTTTCTGAATTCATGATAATGTTCAAAGTAATAATTTATGTAACCTTTAGATGAAAATCAGTATATTATTGATAAATAATATAAATTTATAAATTTATTATAAAGCGATATATATCTTAATTATAATTTATTTCATGTAGGTAATAAAAAAGGTTGCGATTATATCGAATAAGCTTCTTGAAAATCGAATAAAATCGAAGTCTCGAATTGAGTCACGCCCGATTGATTGATGCATGCCAGTATTTTCGCCTTGCCTATATATTGGCTCGATTTGTGTTTGCCAATATTTTACGGTCATTTGGACAAGGGATCAAATTCTAGTCCTATCTTAAAAAAGTGATGATACCAAAATATCAAACTCATTGTTGTCGAAAACCTGATTGGTTTAGAAATTGCGTGAATTGTGTGAAATGTATCGAATTTGAAAACAATCTTCAGACTGTATTTTCGATTTCAAAAAGATTATTAAGATGGAGAACAAGAATTTTAGAAAATTTATTGAAATTTTAGAAATATTAAAGGTATTTACGGAATTTCAAGGAATTTTATGAAATTTATTCTGATTTTCAGAAATTTTAAGGGATTTTACCAGTTATTGGGGTTTTATAGAATCTAAAGAAATTTAAAGAATCCAAAAATCTAATAAAGAGTTTTCATTGGATTTTTGGGTAATTCAAAGTATATAACAAGATTTCATGGGATTTTAAATAATTTTAAAGGATATAACGATATTTTGTGTAATTTTAAGAGATTTTAGAAACTTTAAAGATGTTTCAAGGATTTTCACGAAGTTTCATTGGATTTTCATATATTTTAAGGGATATTAAATAGTTTTAAGGACTTTTAAGAGATTCAAGGGATTTTACGAAATTTCATTGGATTTTTAGCAATTTTACGAGATCATGGGATTTTGAGAAATCTTAAAAGATTTAACGATAGATATGTTGTGGAATTTTAGGTGATTTAAAAAACTTTAAAGGTATTTGAAGAGATTTCACAAAATTTCATTGAATTTTTAGATATTTTGAGGGATTTAATGGGATTTAATGAGACTTTGAATAATTTTAAGGAATTTAAAAGGATTTTATAAATTTATTGAAATTCAGAAAATTAGATTAGGAATTACAAATTTTTATATTTAAAAATTAAAATCTCTGAATTATTTTGCATACTTTTGAAACCCCTTAATTTTTCCAATCCCACATTTTTGGGGGGAAAAATTTATGAGATATTAAAGGATTATAAAGTAATTTTAAGGAATTTGACTATATATTTTGTGGAATTTTAAATAATTTGAGAAACTTTTAGACATTTCACGAAATTTCATTGAATTTTAAGATATTTGAGATTTAATGAGATTTCACGGAATCTTGAAAAATGTTAAGTTTAAAAGGGCTTTACGAAATTTATTGATATTTTAGAAATATTAAGTAATGTCACGGTATTTCGAGGAATTTTATGAAATTTTAAGTCATTTTCAGAGATTTTACAATATTTCATAGGATATTAAGTTAGTTTAACGACTTAAGGGATTTCAAGGGATTTACGAGATTTTATTTTCAGGAATTTCAAGGGATTTCATGGGATTTTAAGTAATTTTATGGGATTTGATAATATTTTACGAGATTCCAAGTAATTTCAAGCAACTTTAAGATATTCTATGAGATATTAAGTAATCTGAAGAACATTTGCTTCCAGAAATTTTAAAGGATTTGGTGAGATTATATTGGATTTTCAAGAATTTAAAAGAATTTAACGAAATTTCATGGAATTTTGAGTAATTTTAAGAGATATAATGAGACTTTATGAGATTTTGAGTAATTTTAAGTAATTTTAAGGAATTTCACCAGATTTTGAAGGATGTTAAGATATTTTACGAGATTTCATGAGATAGTCAGGAATTTTAAGGGATTTCATAGGATTTTAAATAACTTTAAGGCATTTGTCCATATTTTATGGAATTTTAAGAAATTCTATGTGGTTCAACGATGTTTTATGGGATATTAAGTAATATTAAAGACTTTGAACAAATCCAATAGATTTTACGAAAATTCAGTGGATTTTCAGAAATTTTAAGAGGTTTAAACAAATTTCATGGAACCTTGAGTAATTTTAAGGTTTACATCGATAGGTTGTGGAATTTTAAGGACTTTTATGGAACATCAAGTAATAGCAAGGAATATCAAGCGATTTTTACGAAATTTAAAGGAATTTCACCAGATTTTTTAAATATGTTAAAGGCATTTTAAGATATTGCATGGAGGATTAAGTAATTTTAAGGACTTTTAAGGGATTCAGTGTTTTTAGGGAAAAACCCCAATTTAAAAAAATCAGGAAAAATACATATATAGGTTTTTGGGGTCGCTGAATTCGAATCCGAGATCTGTTGACCTCCAGAATATCAGATTCAAGGTCACTTGAAGGTCAAACTGCAAAAAATCCATAAAAATACATGCATAAGTTTTTGGGAACGCTGATTTCAAATCCGAGGTTCGTTGACCTCCAGCATGTCAGATTCAAGGTCATTTGAAGGTCAAACTGCAAAAAGTCCGATAAAAAAATTCGGAAAAATAATGGGGGGTGAGGGTTGTCCGTTTAGGGTGGAATTGACTTCTTATTGTTAGTAGATACTGTATGGATTTTTTCGAATTTTTTGGGCCAAAAACCTGCCATAGAGACCCTCCCCCTTTATTCAAAAAAAATTACATAAGGTAAGGGGGTAGGGGATGGGTTTAAAATTTACGGACCCTTACAGAGGGGGGTACGTGGGTCAAAATTCCAGAAAATAGCCTTACGTAATTTAAGGACGGCCTGGACGGCCTCAAACGTAATTTTTAAACTTCATTAAATTCGTCAAAGATGTGGAGTAAAAAGTCGTGTATAGTGTCTGTGGGCGAAGAAATGTGGAATGGTCTCGGCATGAGGACAGTTGCGGAAGGGGAAATACAGATAAAAAGAAGACAAGGACACTTATAGTGGGGAGAGATGAAAGTGGGGGAAATAAGAGAGAAATAGAATTAAGGAGATGTAATGTAGAGAGAGAAAAAAATTATGGTGGGAGTACAGGGAGGGAAGAGGGGATTACCGGAATGAGTTCATCTCCGCTAATGTAACGAGGCAAGTTAACTCGCACATCCTTCTTAACTTGCACGTAATCGACGCATTTCGCGATTATATGCGAACTCAATGCGTGCAATGTTGTGCAAATCTTCTGCTTCTAGGCACCTCTTAAACTCACGTTATGACGTCATCCTAATTTGTGTTTTGGACTATGTTCGGAACTCAATATTACTTCAGACTCATTGCATAATTATTGAAAATCTAGTTTTTCAGAGTTTTCTGAAAATGTATACTGTTAGGCACATTTATTATGTACGGTCCTGCAGGGGACTTTTGACTAGAACGCCCTCAAACGACAGTCTGGGAGAGTCGGACAGACTTGCGGCGTCAAGAGAACATTGATTCAAATAAAACCGCTTTCTTTATCAATCGTGATTAGTTATTTCTGCAATGGCCATCCCCAACAATTTTCAGAAGTGGGATAGATCGGTCGATCCACAAGACCTTTGATTTTTTTCACATAAAGACTTTTATCGCGGTTTTAAGATTTTGCGTCCTTGATGCGTGCAGTGAGTGAACATTTCGGATATTGTATTGTGCAAATGATGCATTTCAGTAGAATGCACATTCTGTAGTGGTCTACAGCTGGTTTAAGAACCATTTCCGCCGTCTTTTTGGATTACGCGAGTGCTGTGTGGAAACGGATGATTTAAGAATCTCCGAACATAAGTGCATAATTTCCTTTATCTCTCGCCACTTGTTTGTCAAATTCAGTTTAGTACTTTTCTCGGGATATTGTGCAGTTGACGGAAAATAATTATTTTGAGGATTATCAGTGAATCGGTTCACAGTGATTTTTGCATACTTTGAATTGGAATTTAAGAATTCGACAATTCTATTTTTTATTTGTGTGGCATCAAGATGTCGATGGTACTTAACCTCGCTGGAAATCCATTTTAGTTTTGAGAAAGAACGCGAGTGGCGCTCTAATGTAAGTCGCTGATCAGTGCCGTACCTATTGAAATTATAAGGATTAAAGCAGGTACTTTCGACTTTTAAATTACAATGGAACAAAATTTGGACAAATCGCCAGTTATGGATCCGAATATATTTACGGTCTTAACCTTGAAGGAGCTACTTCGGCTTAAGGGTCTTCCATCAAAAGGAAGCAAAGCAGAATTGATTAAAAGATTGACAGACGCTGACCCGTCAGGATCGTGGTTGGAAGAAGCTAGTAAAATTCAAAACATCCACACGGAGAGACCTGATATTCAGCAACAGACAGATCAAGAAAGAAATCATGGATCTCAGGACAATTTGTCTATCTATCAACAAGAAGATAATATTGAAAATGTTAGTTTTGGAGCAAGGGCTCCCATTTATCAAGAAATTGATTTCATTAGAAGAGAATGTGATCTTTTGCTACGCGAGTTAGATCTCGCAAGAAGAGAAAATAATTTACTTCGAAGTACTCCGAGACGTGAACCTGAACTAAATCATCCGCGTTCAGCGAATATAAATACACTTAAGGAGTTATTGGGAGACTTCGAGGGAAATAATGTAGATTTTCGCAAATGGCAGGAGCAGTATAAGTTGCTATGTGCAACTTATAATCTAGACGAAAATCTCGCTCGTCTGCTTCTGGGGACGAAACTCAAGGGAAAAGCCCTTTTGTGGTTCCAGTCGAAACCGGAGTACGTGGGAATGCCTGTCGACGTGCTTCTTGCAGAACTGGCCTCAATGTTTGATCTTCGCCCCACTAGAATGTCACTTCGTAAAAAATTCGAAGATAGAAAATGGAAAGTCACCGAAACATTTAGTGATTATTTTCATGAGAAAATAATTCTCGCAAATGAGGTCCCAGTACACGAAGACGAACTGGTTGACTACCTAATTGATGGCATACCGGATACGACAATTCGAAATCAGGCTAGAATTCAGTGTTATAAGGAAAAGAAGAGTTTATTGGAAGCCTTCGAGAAAGTTACACTTTCTGGTGACAAGAAAATACATGGAGCATCGAAAATTGAGTTCTCTTCAGATTCCAGCGTTAAGACGAGTTCTGAAGATTACAAGATTAGGGCCGATGAAGCTTCGAAAACTCGGTCTTATAGCAGTCGCCCTGTCAGCCGATGTTTCAATTGTAATAGATTTGGACATGTCGCTCCAAATTGCACATTGCCTAAGAGAGAAAGAGGTTCATGTTTTAAATGCTACAAAATTGGACACAAAATTAAAGATTTCCCAGAAAGGATCCTGCAAAAGATAAGTCATCGCAGATAAACAACGTCGCTGAAAAGAACACCATTGAAGAGAAATTCTTCAAGAACATCGCGTACGAGATCAACAGCAATTGGTGTATTTCAGCTGTCACTGGATACCCTTCTGGACACGGGTAGTCCCATCAGTTTTTTGAAGAAATATCTTGTTCCCGATGCAGCTCTTAGTTCTAATGTTGCTAAGATTAGCGAGTATAAAGGTATAAATGATAGCGGATTATAGTTCTTCGGACTGGTAAGTGTTAACGTAACAATGGACAATTATGTTTCAAAAAATGCGTCAATATATATTATACCAGATTCGACCACGAAAAGTCCGGTTGTTTTAGGTCGCGATGTAATTAACAGCTTTGGTTTAGAATTGATTTCACGGGATAGTATTGACAGTTCACAAGCTATTAAAGAAATTCTGTCGATTCAGCTCGTAGATGAACTCGATAAGTTGACAGAATCTTTAGATATTAATCCTGAAATTGGTTTAAAAATCAAGCTATTGTCAAGGAACTCTATATTGAAAAGTATTTAAACGCGGAACGTCCAGTTTCCTAATGTAAAAACTGAATTGATACTGACACTTACTAATGATCGTCCGTTTAATGTTAATCCTCATAGGTTATCATATCTAGAGAAATCTTTGGAAAAAATTTTAGAACGATTATTATCAGATGGAATAATTCGTCCGAGTGAGTCTCCTTATGCGTCACCTATACTGCTTACTCGTAAAAAGAACGGCGAAATAAGACTCTGTATCGACTATCGTATATTGAATAAGATTATTGTTCGTGATAATTATCCTCTCCCGCACATTGAGGATCAAATTGATAAGCTACGTGGCAAGAAACTATTTACATTATTAGACCTCAAAGATGGGTTTCACCACATACCTATAGCAGAAGACTCTGTCAAGTATACAGCTTTTACGACCCCTCTAAGACAGTTCGAATATGTGAAAATTTCATTTGGGCTAAAAACTGCTCCGTCTAGATTCCAAAGATTTGTCAATACAGTTTTATCAGATTTAATTAAATCAGGTAACGTGTTAGCTTACTTAGATGATTTCTTAATTGCAACTGATACTTTGGAGCAACACCTGGTCGTTTTGGAGCAAGTATTTGAGTTATTAGTAAAAAACAAAATTGAACTTAGACTCCATAAGTGTCATTTTCTTCAAACTGAGATTGATTATCTAGGCTACCATATATCAGATAAAGGGATAATTCCAACCAATCGTGGCATAGAGGCAGTGTTAAATTATCCGGAACCAAGAAACATACGTGAATTTCAGGGTTTTTTAGGATTATGCTCGTATTTCAGAAAATACATACCGGGTTTTTCAATTTTTGCCAAACCGCTCTACGATCTTTTGAAAAATGGTGCTGAGTTCAAGTTCGGAGAAACAGAAGCAATGATCTTTGATAGTCTGAAAAATAAATTAGTAGAAGCACCCGTTCTGTGCATTTATAACCCGGAAAGTGAGACTGAGCTCCATTGCGACGCAAGCAAACTGGGATTTGGTGCTGTGCTGCTCCAAAGACAGGCTAATTCAAAATTTCACCCTGTATTTTATTTTTCAAAACGAACTACTGAAACTGAAAGCAAATATCACATCTTTGAACTCGAAACTTTAGCAATTATTTATGCACTGCGACGTTTTAGAGTGTATTTACAGGGCGTAAAGTTCAAAATTGTAACTGATTGCAACTCTTTAAAGTTATGCTTAGACAAGAAAGATATAAACCCAAAAATCTCGCGCTGGGCACTTGAATTAGAAAGTTTCGATAAAACAATTGATAAAATAAATGTGATAACAAGATACTATTTTTTGTACCAGAAAAAATGTAACAACAAGTCATTCGAAAGAATCATGACGAGTTGGGTCATATGGGTTGTGAAAAAACCACTGAGGCAGTACTTCAAAATTATTGGTTTCCTGATTTAAGAAATAAAATTAAAATTTATATCGCTAACTGTCTCAAATGTATTGCGTTTTCTCCAACAACGGGTAGGAGAGAGGGATATCTCAATCCAATTCCTAAAGGAGACGTGCCGTTCGTAACATATCACATTGACCACTTCGGACCGATAGATAAAAGATTGAGCGCAAAAGAACATGTATTACTTGTAGTAGATAGTTTCACGAAATTTACTAAACTGTATCCAGTGAAAATAACGGATTCAAAGGAATCGATAAAATACCTAACCGAACGTTTTAATAATTATAGTAGACCCAAAACATTAATATCCGATAGAGGTACTTGCTTTACATCTGCAGAATTTGAAACTTTTATTCAGGAAAATAATATTGTACACATAAAAGTCGCTACGGCCTCCCCTAAGGCAAATGGACAGGTCGAAAGAATAAATCGGGTGTTAGGACCCATGTTAGCGAAACTAACTGAACCTGCGAATGGTAAGCATTGGTACAAATTATTGTCAGAGGCTGAGTTTGCTTTAAATAATACCACCCATAAGTCTACGGGAGAAATCCCAAGCAAGTTACTTTTTGGCGTTATTCAGAGAGGTAAAGTCATTGATACTATTGGGGAATTTTTAGAGCAAACTAGGTCCGATGGAGAAACACGTGATTTAGAGGAACTCAGATCTAAAGCGAAGGATAAGATCGAAAAACTACAAAAGTATTATAAAGAACATTTTGACAAGAAGCGTAAAGAAGCTTATAAATATAAGGTAGGCGATTACGTCGTTATAACAAATTATGATTCGACACCTGGGGTTCCAAAGAAAATTATTCCGCGCTGGAAAGGCCCTTATGAAATAGATAGAGTTTTAAGAAATGATCGCTACGTATTGAAGGATGTGGAGAATTTTCAAGTCACTCAGAGACCATATACCGGAACCTGGGAAGCTTGTAATTTGAAACCTTGGTGTCCAGACTAATTGTATTTTGAGCTTTAATTCATTTTATTGTCACTACATTATTTAATTTAAGTTCAGTTCGAGGTCGAACTATTTGTCAGGAAGGCCGAACTGTTAGGCACATTTATTATGTACGGTCCTGCAGGGGACTTTTGACTAGAACGCCCTCGAACGACAGTCTGGGAGAGTCGGACAGACTTGCGGCGTCAAGAGAACATTGATTCAAATAAAACCGCTTTCTTTATCAATCGTGATTAGTTATTTCTGCAATGGCCATCCCCAAAAATACTGTATAGTCATTCATTTTGTCTACAACTGATGAATTCGAATTGTGTTTACAAAACACATTTTTAAAAGAGGTGATATTAAATAAATTATTCATATGTGGAAGTTGATATGATAATTACTTAACTCGATTATAAGTTATGAATATTTTTCTTTTTACCCTCTTGCTTGGTTCGTAAAATTTACATTTTCCACTTTCAGGGTAGTTCGATGCACCATATACTGGCCCGCTGGGACTTCTTTCAGAGTATACCCGTGTGCCAATTCTTTCCTGCTTCCAGTACCATAATATAGAACACACACTGAATTCATATCTATATCCGATCTGGAAAAAGGTAGAATCTTCACTTTATGAAGATTCATTCTGCATTTCATGCCCATCACCATCAGATGTAGAGCTCCAAGGATGGAGAACAGAATGCAGAAGAAAACTATTCAAATGCAATTTCAAAGCAGTTACAAAACACTTAAAGAGCTTTTAACTGGTTTCATGGCTCCATAAATGCATCCATTTACCTGCTACTAAAATAACCTGCAGGTTTAAAAGTGCATTATATGCTTAAGTAAATCGTGTCAAACATGTCAAACTGCGAGCCGTTTTAATGAGAATATAAATTTTTATTGAACATTTTTAATGAACATATTTTTATTGAACATATTTTATACGAATTAATTTTTGCGGAGACTCTCAACCCGTAGAGAAATGGCCTTATTTAGCCATATTTAAAATGGTGTTTTACGTTAGGCCAAACGATGTTGTTAATTATTCATAGATGATCGCTGGGTGTCGCAAAGAAAGGGAATATCAGTCGCGCCAGATAAGGTTGCAAATTTCTAAATTGTAAATTAGCTGCGCAGGTGCAAGTTTTGATCATATAGCTTTTCTAATACCCGTGCAGAATATTAGATGGGGTTCTGACAGGGTCTTGGTCAGTTTTCCCTACTTCTGATGTGGCCCTAAACAGGTTAACTGGCAAGGCCCACATAAGGTTTTTAACGCTTAGGCAGAATATTACCCTACTTAAGGAAAACTGGCCAGGACCTTGCCAGTTTACCCAAAAAATACCCTAGTAAATAGCCCACATAGGAAAAACTGGTCAATACCCCACCAGGATTAAAAAACTATTCTGCGGAATCGTTATTCATAATATTTGGTTATTAAACTATTTTATTTTTTGAAAATAATTTTTTTTAAGTATTTGAAGGGATTTTAAATGGTATTAAAGAATTTTAAAGGAATTTAAAAAGATTTCAAGTGATTTTAAGAAATTTAAGGAGATTTTAAGAAATTTTAAGTAATTCTAGGGAATTTAAAAGGATTTCTAAAGAATGTAAGGATTTTCCAGAGTTTTCACGAAATTTAAAAAATTATAAGATATTGTAAAGGACTTTAAGAGATGTTAATTAATTTTAAGAGATTTCAAGTGATTTTAAGGAATTTCAAAGGGTTTCAAGAAATTTCAAGTGATTCTAGGGAATTTAAAAGGATTTCCAAAGAATGTGAGGATTTTCTACAACTTTTACAAGATTTAAAAATTATAAGATTTTGTAAAGGACTTTTTAGATTTTAATGAATTATAAGAAATTTCAAATTATTTTAAATAATATGTAAATAAGTCATGGGATTTCCAAGATTTTAAATTAATTTACAGTTTTTGTTAATTTTTTCAAAGGATTTTAAATGGTATTGAAAATTTTTAAAGGATTGTAAAAAAAAAACTTCCAAGAATTTAAGGATTCTCAAGGATTTTCACAAGGTTTTAAATGATTGTAAGGAATTTAAAGATATTTTAATAGATTTAAAATATTTGTAAATACTGTAAGGGATTTTTAATGAAGTTAAAAAATGCCAAAGTATTTTAAAAAAATTATAAAAAAATAGAAGAATTTTCAAGAAATTTCAGAGTTATTAAAACATTATAACAAAAAGATTTATTCAGTTTTCCTTTTAAATTTGCGTATCCTCACAAAAAAATATTTCTCACGCTACAGGAGAGATCTGAATAAATTTTTTAGCGATCGTTTCACTGGATGAGATCACACGAAAATGAAGGCGAGCGCAGCTTACGGTGAAAGTGGACATCCTGTTTTACCTTGAACTCGCGAATCTATTGAGAGTCAGAAACCGTTGATCGAACGATCGCTGAATCGCTGCAGCTCATGAGCCTATGGCCGATGCCGATGCAAGTGCACTTAGGCGCGCTCAATAACTGAAATTGGAGCTCACTGCTCGTCTAAAGCAGATATTCTATTCACATATCAATGATTCTGAATTGCAGTCGAGAAATTTCATCATTGCCAAGTGGCAACATAGAAAGTAAAACAATTTTTGCGTAAAACAGCGAGGGAAAAGATGTACCAAAGATTCTGAACGTTCAAATGAACGAATTTTTGTATTGATTGTATTTTAAACTATAAACTGTTCTTAAACATTAATTCATTTGTTTTAACATTAAGTTTTTATGGAAGAATATGGAAGACCTTATAAGTGTCTTCCATATTCTTCCATACAAACTTAATGTTAATGCAAATAAATTACTGTTTAAGAACAGTTTATAGTTTAAAATACAATCAATACAAAAATTCGTTCATTTGAACGTTCAGAACCTAAACCACATGGAAAAAGAGGCAAAGAGGAAAAGAGGAAAAGAGGAAAAGACAGAAAAGAGGGAAAGAAGAAAGAAGAGTGCCGATGGATCTATATGTCGGGAATGCGAAGGTGGAACTGTGGAACTGAAGGTTAGGGAGAAACGGTAGTACTCAACAGAGGGGTCACTTCTGAACCCTGGCCATTACCTAACTGTGTAACCTTTCTGGGGTCTAGCCAGGCACAACTCTAATAGGTTTAATAGGGGGTTTGCCTCTGCGATAGATCTCTGTTTGCGATCTGAATCTCCATGCAAACAGCGATCCCAAATATCTCAATGAGACTCTATTAAGAGAATAATGAAGACGAGGGGTTAACCAATATCAACTTTTATATACACTTCTATTTAAACAATAAAAAAAGAACTCAAATAAAGAGGTACATAATTTTTAAGATAGATCAGAATTCGAATACTATTAAATAGGAAATCCAGGAATTTTAACCCATTTAACTCTACACACAATTTCGATTTTAAATGTTCTCAAGCACCAGGGGGCCTTTAAATTGGAAACACAATAGATTAAATACTTTTAGATATACATATGAATATAAAATCAATAGAGCAAAACAGGCATTTAAAAAAACTAGTTTTCTAAACCTGCTTTCATCTAATGCCGAATATAGTATAATAGTGTCACTGGTTAAAGGGTCGTCAGTCTGGCATTTTTATCTTCAGAGAATTATATTGGAGACTAATGAAATTTTTTTATATTACTGCTTTTTTAAGACAAAAAATGGGCCTTGGACTAATTTTAAGCCCATATTTCATGTACCAAAAGTTCTCAACGTTCAAATGAACGAATTTTTGTATTGATTGTATTTTAAACTATAAACAGTGTTAAAACATTAATTCATTTGCATTACAAGATTTATTATATTTTATTTCTCTAATCTCTTAAAATCTATGTTAAACTTCGTGTAAATCTCTAAAAATTCCAAGAAACCTTTGATAACCTGTGAAATTATTTAAAAATTGTGAAAATCTCTTAAAATTTACAGAATCTTCTTGAGATTCTTTTAAATTCAATGATAACAATTCAAATAATTTTTATATCCTTTAAAATCCATTAAAAGTATTAGCAATATCTTCAAATTCCATGAAATCCCTGAAAATTCCAGAAAAATTTTCAAACCCATAAATCTTCTGAAATCCACGTTAAAATTCATGGAAATCTCTAAAAATTCCTAGAAACCTTTTGAAATTTCATAACAAACTTTAAAATCTCTTTATATCATTTATATCCCTTAAAAATATTACATAGAAATCTTATTAAATTCCATGAAATCGTTTAAAGTTCTCAAAAAATCATTTAAATATCAGAAAAATCTCTGGAAGTTACTTAAAATTATTTGAAATCTCATCAAATTCCTTAAAATTTCAGGATAATATTTCAAATTCCTTAAAACCTCATAAAACTCTTACAAAGCTTTTAAAATCCCTTAAAATTTCACGAAATATCCTAAAATCCCATACAATTCTACGAAATCGTTTTAATATTCTAAAAATCTCTTGAATTTCGTAAAAATCACTTAAAAATCGTTAGAAATGCACATAAAAACCTTCAAAATCATTAATCTCTTGAAATCCATATTAAAATTAGTGAAAATCTCTAAAAATTTCTAGCAACCTCTGGAAATTTCTCAACTCTTATAAAATCTCTTAAAATCATTAAACATTCCATAAAATTCCATGAAATCCTTAAAAATTTTACAAAATCTTTTATAAATTAGAAATATTTTTTGAAAACCCTTAAAATTTGACGAAAACCTTCGAAATCTTTGTAAATTCTACAAAATCTTTTAAAAACTATAACAATCTTTTGAAATCACTCAATAAAATTCTTCGACAAGTTTTAAAGTCCTTTAAATCACATAAAATATTTTAAGTCATAAAAATCCCTTCAAATCCGATTGAAATCTGATCAAAGTCGTGAAAATCTCTTAAAATTCCAAGAAACTTCTTAAAATTCTTTAAAATTCTACAATAAACATTTAAAATCCCTTCATATCATTCAAAATCCATTTAAAGTATTAAAGATCTCATAAAATTCCGTGAAATCTTTAGAAATTCCATAGAATCTTTTAAAAATCAGAAAAGTCTATTGAAATCTTTTAAAATTATTAGATATCTCAAAAAATTTAATAAAATCTGTAAAAATGAGATAAATTCTTTTAAAAATTATTAAAATCTATTGAATTCTCTTAAAATTCCTGGAAATTCAATGATAATATTTAAAATCCCTTAAAAATATTTTTTAAATCACAGATATCTTTTTAAACCTCTTAAAATTTCCAGAAACCTCTTGAAATTCTTTAAAATTCAATGATAACAATTAAAATTCCTTTTATGTCCTTTAAAATCCATTAAAGGTATTAGAAATCTCATAAAATTCTATGAAATCCCTTAAAATTCCACAAAATCTTTTAAAAATTAGAAAAATCTCTTGAAGTCTTTTAAAATTATTAGAAATCTTATAAAAATCCATCAGATCCATAAAAATTTCACAATATCTGTCAAAAATCAGAAAAATTTCTTGAAATCCTTTAAAATTATTAAAAATCTCATAAAATTTAATAAAATCCTTATAAATGCGATATCTTTTACAAATCATTTAAATCTATTGAATTCTGTCAACATTTTTAGAAATTACATGATAAAATTTATAATTTCTTAAAATCTTTTAAGATTATCAGAAACTTTTCGAAATTTCGAAATTCTACGACAAGATTTAAAATCTCGGAAACCTTTTTAAATCCCTTAAAATTCCACAAAAATTTTTAAAATCATAAATCTTTTGAAATCCACGTTAAAATTCATGAAAATCTCTAAAAATTTCTAGAAACGTCTTGAAATTCCTTAACATTTAAAATCCCTGTAGATCATTAAAAATTTCGCCAAATTCCATGAAATCCTTGTAAATTCCACAAAATCATTTAAAAATGATAAAAAGCTTTTGAAATTCCTCAATAAAATTCCCTATAAAGTTCTAAATTCCTTATTTAAATCCCACAAAATACGTATTTTCAAAGTCACAAAAGTACCTTGAAGTCCGATTGAAATCTGATCAAAGTCGTGAAAAATTCTAAAAATTCCCAGAAACTTCTTGAAATTCTTTAAAATTCTACGATAACATTTAAGATCCCATTATCTCCCATGAAATCTTTAAAAATTCCATAAAATTCCCTTAAAATTCCTAGATTTTCAATGTATTTCGAGTTTAGACTCGTGACAAAATGATTATTAACGAAACCAAAGTTCAAATTTCAAATTCAATTCACGCGGAATTTACGATTCGGCAAGTATCGATTGTTGAAAATCACTATCGATACTTACACGACGAATCAGGAGTGCGGAATAGACGTTACGATATTTCGACTTCGAATCAATCATCTTTTTAAATTAGAACATTAATTTTGTATGGAAGAATATGAAAGACACTTATAAGGTCTTCCATATTCTTCCATAAAAACTTAATGTTAAAACAAATGAATTAATGTTTAAAAACAGTTTATAGTTTAAAATACTATCAATACAAAAATTCGTTCATTTAAACATTCAGAACTTAAACCACATCAAAAAGTATTATTTTAGGTAAATAGAATATATTATAGAAACGCATCTGTGGCAACCACTAATTAATTTCACGTTATAATTTCACTACTAAAAGACACCATAATGTTATAATTACATTCCCGAGAATTGTGAGTATTAACATTAATTTTGTATGGAAGAATATGGAAGACACTTATAATGTCTTCCATATTCTTCCATACAAAATTAATGTTAATGCAAATGAATTAATGTTTTAACACTGTTTATGGTTTAAAATACAATCAATACAAAAATTCTTCCATTTGAACGTTGAGAACTTTTGGTATATGAAATATGGGCTTAAAATAGGCTGTGATTTAAAAAAAATTTCAAGGTGTAATACAAACTAGACTTTTTTTGAGTTACAGACTTTAAATGTTTGCGTCAAATAATTATTTTTTAAACGCAGAAAATTTTTTCTTTAAATCCAAAGGACAGACATTTTTTCGCAATTTATTGCCAACAATCGGATATTTTTATCTTTCCCACTGAAATTGACTAAACTGAAGCGTAAATATAAATTACAGTAGATAACTTTCTCAATTGACAAGCTGCCAACTCCGCCCGTTATTTTTCTCCTGCCATAAATCCATCACTTTTCAATTGCTCCACATCTCTATCAGTGAAGATTGGCAATACTTTTGCGACGGAATAAAATTCTTTCAAGCTCGGACACAGTTGTAATTTTTTTCTGTCTTCGTTCACGAGAGATTCAATTCGAACAACCTGCTTCGTGGGACAAGAACTTACACACGTACATACAAATATATATATATATATAAAACCGGATTGAAGAATAAATATCGAGACTGGTCTTCTGGTCTCTGATGCTATAGGGTTGTATGTAGTAGATTGCAGAAGAACGAATTCACCGGGGTAAAATGGACACCAAGAAGCACCCCCGGGGGCAACAAGGGCAAGCAGGGCAAGGGCCAGAGACCAAACGTAACTAGGGCCAGGGGGTCACGCGTGTCCGAGGGTTTCTGGACTTTAGCTTTACATTTATTTTTTCTAGAGGGGTCAGACCTTCAGACTTCCCTATTTTAAGGTCCAGAATTCGAGATGGATTATTATTTTCATTCCTTGTCACCTCAGGATTTAAATCAAGACATTTTTTTACTTCAAGAATATTCGTTATTTTCTTTCTCGAAAGTTTTCTTTCGAATTAAAAGGTACCTTTGAAATACAAATTTTTAATTCATTACAAATTACAAGCTCAATATTCTTGTTCAACTGGGGATTAAATTGCATATTACAATTTAATAATCCTTTGACACAAGTGGATATTATTCATTGAAAATATATTGGTAGGCTTCAGTGCGCAAAGCCAGTAATTAATGAAACCTTAATTATTTAAAAGTGAGTAATTGTTACATATTCTATTATTTTTAGATATTATTTTTACATTTATATAATCTACATTTATATAAAATGAATAACGTTCATAATATTTCATTTTGACCACGTTTTCTTTGTTTAATGATGGATTAAGGCCAAATAATTGGGGTATCTTTGATTCTAAGAAAGCTTAAAACATTTCGTAGGGGATTCGGCTTAGTCATCCGCCCTTGCTTTAATGTACCTACCCCCTAGTGCTCAATCCTGAAGACACCCTGTTACTCTACGTGAGTCACTGACGAAAATTGCGATCGATCGGCGACAACGACGACGTCGTCAGGAAATGGAAGTAGCCTGTGTGACGTAATCTTGTTAGAAGTATTTTACTAGATAAGAAACCAAAAAAAAATATTCTTTCTGCACCTATTAATTTGGATATATAAATACAGTTTGCATCGATGCGGCAGCGATGAGAATTTTGTATCGTCGATTGAATTTAAAAGCGTTTGATGTTGAAAATATTTTTAAAAAAATTTTCAAACCTAAACTACGTGGAAATCCCCCATTTGAAAAATGTGAAAAAAGTCAATGAAAGCAATTAAAAGAGATTCAAAGAAATTTCATAACATTAGAAAGATTTCAAGGGATTTGAAATGATATTAAGAAACTTCAGGGATCTTGTAAAGATCACCTAAAATTATCCTTATAATTATATTAATATTTATATTAACATTTATATTAAATTCATCGCGTAATTATTAACAAGGTCGGCGGAGCATTAGTTGTCTGTCTTTCATGCTCATCAAGAGCCGTAAATGTAAACAAATGAGAGCAAGCGAGATGAAAGCATATGGAAAACAATTTACGGTTTTCCATATGCTTCCATCTCGCTTGCTCTCATTTGTTTATATTTACGGCTCTTGATTAGCAAGAAAGACAGACAACCAATGCTCCGCCGGCCCTGATTATTAAGTGGAATAGATATATTTAGTGGAATAGATAATATTAAGTGGAATAGAAATATTTTGTAAAATTTGTCTGAATCATACAGATTTAATCAATTATAATAAGAATAATTAAGGAGAATGTTAGATTGTTGTTATTTACTGGGAGGATTTAGTCGGAAGTAGTTTTGAAGTAAAAAATTTTTGAGGAGGGGTTGGATGCAAGAAGTGCGTTCTTCTTGGTTTACTTAATTATATAAAATATGTCCCAGCATCATGTGGATTTCGGTAGATACGCGACGAATTTATTCCTGGGCTCAGGTTTGCAAGGCGCTCTTCAGGCAAATTGTTATTTTATTGTATTGTAAGTACAGTGCGGCGACTTGGAGCAGGTTTCTCATTCTTCTCCCTCTATTCCCCTTTAGTAAAGTGCGCTACATCAGATTTTTTCTCGCTCCCACTCTCGATTACTAGGACCGTCTATACAAACTCGTTCAATCTCCGGATATAAGGAGAGACAGAACCCGTTTTGTCTTTAAGAGCAACGAAATTAGTTTAGCAAGTTGGTAAAGCAATTTCTTCAAAGAATTGGTTTACATTAAAACATCATTTGTTTACCTTAATTAGAGCCTTATAGACTGCATAATTTGATCAATTAGATTTCTAGGATCAACTTCTGTTAGAGTATAGTAAAGCTCTAATTATTCGATTTTAAAAAAGGGATGTTGCTAATATATCGAACATATTGTTGTCGAAAACCTGATTGGTTCCTTTAATTTAAAGTGATAAAAATAATTATTTTGATGGTGAAAAATAAATTATTAATGAAGCAAAAAATAGTATATTGTGCAACTAGTGGGAGAAGTAGGCGATTCCAACGAGTGTGAAGTTTGCCGCGCGAGCGCAGCGAGCGCGGCAATCACACGAGTTGGAATCGCCGTCTCCCACGAGTTGCACATACAACTTTGTCCAACAT
>CAJFCO010000433.1:171636-186683 GCA_904066015.1 Synergus gifuensis
ATACAAACTTAATGTTAATGCAAATGAATTAATGTTTTAACATAGTTTAAAATACAATCAATACAAAAATTGGTTCATTTGAACGTTGAGAACTTTTGGTACATGATTTTATGGGATTATAAAGTAGTTTTAAGGGATTTGACTATATATTTTCTGAAATTTTAAGTAATTTGAGAGACTTTTAAGAGATTTTTAGGCATTTTATGATATTTCATTGAATTTTTAAGTATTTTAAGAGATTTAATGAGATTTCATGCGATTTTAAATAAAGTTAAGGAATTTAAAAGGGTTTTACGAAATTTAATGAGATTTTAGAAATATTAAGTGATTCACGGTATTTCGGGGAATTTTATGAATCTTTAAAGGATTTTACGAAATTGCATGAAATTTTAAATAATATTCAGAGATTTAACGATATATTATAGGATATTAAGTTATTTTAACGACTTAAGAGATTTCAAGGGATTTACGAGATTTCATTGGATTTTCAGGAATTTTAAAGGATTTCATAAGACTTCATGTGATTTTAAGTAATTTTATGGGATTTGATGGTATTTTAGGAGATTCTTAATAATTTTAAGCGACTTTAAGATATTTTATGAGATATTAAGTCATTTTAAGGACATTTATTTCCATAAATTTTCAAGGATTTGGTGAGATTATATTGAAATTTCAAAAATTTTATAGAATTTAACGAAATTTCAAGGAATTTTGTGTAATTTTAAGTAATTTTAAGAAATATTAATTGATTTTGCGAAATTTAAAGGAATTTCATAAGATTTCAAAGGATTTTTAGACATTTTATAAAAACGATAAGTTATAACGATAGGTTGTGGAATTTTAAAGAATTTTAATGGAACATCAAGGAATATCAAGGAGTATTAAATGATTACTAATAAAAAGGTTATAAGTATATAGAGAATAGAGATAAAAAATGATTTAAAGTCGAATTTTTAAATCGAGAAATTAAAAAGATTACTTATAGTAAACTTTTCATGTGTTTTTTCTTTTATAAGTTTTTAATATATTAATATTTAATATATTAAATTAATATTATTTATGTTATATTCGTATATTTACATATCAGTTACCATCAGAATTATGCGATTTTATGGAATTATAAAGTAATTTTAAGGAATTTGACAATATATTTTGTAGAATTCTAAGTATATAATTTGAGAAAGTTTTAAGAGATTTTTAGACATTTTACGAAATTTCATTAAATTTTAAGGTATTTTACGAGATTTAATGAGATTTCATGGAATCTTGAATAATGTTAAGGAATTTAAAAGCATTTTATGAAATTTATTGAGATTCTAGAAATATGAAGTGATTTCACGGTATTTCGAGGAATTTTATGAAATTATAAAGGATTCTACGAAATTGCATGAAATTTTAAATGATTTTCAGAGATTTAACGATATATTTCATAGGATATTAAGTTATGTTAATAACTTAAGGGATTTTAAGGAATTTACGAGATTTCATTGGATTTTCAGGAATTTCAAGGGATTTTATAAGATTTCATGGGATTTTACGTAATTTTATGGGATTTGATGATATTTTGGGAGATTTTAAGTAATTTTAAGCGACTTTAAGATATTTTATTAGATATTATGTAATTTTAAGGAAATTTATTTACAGTAAAGAAGTTGGTGAGAATATATAGGATTTTCAAGAATTTTGAAGAATTTTGAGTAATTTTAAGAGATATAAAGACACTTCATGGGATTTTGAGTAATTTTAAGTAATTTTAAGAATTATCAATTGATTTTGCGAAATTGAAAGGAATTTTATAAGATTTCATAGGATTTTGAATAATTTTAAGGAATATGGCGATAGGTTGTGGAATTGTATTGTATGGAGTATTAAGTAATTTTAAAGACTTTTAAGGAATTCAAGGGATTTTACGAAGTTTCAGTGGATTTTCAGGAATTCCAAGAGATTTAATCAGATTTAATGGAAGTTTGAGTAATTTTAAGAAATATCAAGTGAATTTACGAAATTTAAAGGAATTTCACCATATTATATTTCAAGAATTAAAAATTCTCAATTATTTTTTCTACTAGCAAAAGGTGCGTGCAAAAACGAAAAATTAATCGCGCGCAAAGCGCGCGGATCATAATTGCTGGTGAATGTATAATTCTGATACAATAATTTATACGAATTTTAGTTTTGATTCATTAGACAGTTAATCAACATTTGTGCATTTTCTGCTGATTACATATTTATTACTTCAGTTATTCTACAACAGATTTTTGTCAGTGGAAATTTAAAAATGTCTCATCATTCAACGGAAATTTCAAACTTGTTTTCAACTTCGTATAGTAATGGAAAAATACATTAAGAAAGCTCGCAACTTTCATCAAACATTATTATTATTATTATTATTATTATTATTATTATTATTATTATTAATAGAATCATGTTTACATTTGAATAATAATTAAAATAATACTTATAATAATCGTTAATTTTGATAAAATCCCTTAAAATCATGTAGAAGTATGTGCTTAAAGTTCTGAACGTTCAAATGAACGAATTTTTGCATTGATTGTATTTTAAACTATAAAGAGTTTTAAAACATTAATTCTGTTGCATTAAAATTAATTTTATGTCGAAGAATATGGAAGACATTTATAATGTCTATGGTTATTTTCAGTTGAAATATAATATTTAATTTATATTATAATAATATCGAAAAAATATTTCGTTCATTTGAACGTTGGGAAACTTTTGGTACATGTAAAAAACATGAAAATGATTTAACATCCCACAAAATATAAATTTTTCTAAATGAAGCAAATATGGGGTATATGAGATCTAAAGAAATTTTTTCTACATATCCTAGTCTACATTTTAAAAAACTTTCGAGACTCCGCATGTAGCGGGCAATGTCCTGACTAAAGACATCACTTTGAATTTACAGGGAGACAGGTAAAAGCGGGGGGATAAAAAATTAAGGGGCGGGGATAAAAAAAAGTAAGGAGGAGAAGTACATAGTGCAAAGGAGCGTGGTGTCAACCCAGTTGCTGGACCACTCTGGGCTCTGGTGTGCAGACTCTGCAGAAGAGAGAGATGGAAGATCGGATAGAGGGAGATAGTAGCTGTCTTCATTATGATAATGTTGCTCGATGCTCGATGCAAGCATAAACAGCTGACCAAACGTGGTCAAAAATAGACATAGATATCGTTGGATACGGAATAGAGCAGAACCCTGGGGACTAGAAGCTAGACATGAATGTTCGTTTTAGCAGTTTCGGTTTAGACTATAAGGAGGCTCGGGATTGGTCCTTTGGGAAAAACACATACCCTCACCTTCTGTAATGGAGAGAAAGAGCATGCGAATCGAATGGACTTTCTCCGTTTCTGGTATATATCTACATTCTTTACCGTTGATAATTCGAGGATGTACCTTTCCTGCTTTCTCCCTCTAGTTCTCCTTTCTTTTATCGGACAAACGGATTTACCCACGGGGTTGGCACGTTTAACCGTTTTTTAGATTCAGTTGCCTTAGTTCCTTCCTTGGTTGAAGATCCCTACTTGAGGTACAATGTAATAGACAATTTATTCTATACGAACCGCCGGACTCGAAAATTTTGACAGCACCCCCCTCCCATGTATGTACCAATAGTTCTGAGCGTTCAAATGAACGAATTTTTGTATTGATTGTATTTTAAACTGTAAACAGTGTTCAATCATTAATTTATTTGCATTAACATTTCATTTGTATAAAAGAATGTGGAAGACACTTATAATATCTTCCATATTCTTCTATAAAAAAGAAAATGTTAATGCAAACGAATTAATGTTTTAACACTGTTTATAGTTTAAAATACAATCAATACAAAATTTCGTTCATTTGAACGGTCAAAACTTAAACCACGTATACCATGTTATAATAATTACCACCCGTAGGGTACTTTATTTTCCCCCGGATAAGGAAACCTATAAATTGGTTCAAAAACATATTGGTCCTTCGGTGGTATAAAAAAGAAAATTATAAGAAAAGGGAGAGAGAATTTTAGATTTTTATAGGTAGGATTTATTTGCCATTTTGCGAATTTTCTGCATTGAAATTATCTGCAGAGAATCTTGATATTTTCTTTTATTTGGAATAGGGAAAAAATTTTGAAACAGAGACATTGAAAAATTAGATTGATGTCATTAGTAGACTTGAACGAACTCTTTTCTTTTTCAGAATCAATGTTTCATATTCCGCACCCTAGAGACCCCTATTTCAGGCACCAAAAGTTCTGAACGTTCAAATGAACGAATTTTTGTATTGATTGTATTTTAAACTATAAACTATTCTTAAACATTAATTCATTTGCATTAACATTAAATTTAACTTAATGTTAATGCAAACGAATTAATGTTTTAACACTGTTTATAGTTTAAAATACAATCAATACAAAAATTCGTTCATCTAAACGTTCAGAACTTAAACCACATCCTATTTCCCAAACATCAGGTAAAAATAGGGAAATACCAACATTTTTCACACTTGATTATTTATGAAAACATAAAAGATGGTTGTATTTATATATTGGAAAATTTAATAATTTGTATATTGTTGACAAAAATGGAAAAATATATTTCTAGGAATTTTAAACGGGTTTTCATGAAAATTATTATTAAACTACGTTTTATGATTATATTATTGTTATTTTCATAATTTTGAATAACTAGAGATTTAAAGGGATTTTAAAAAGTTAGAAGCTTTTAGTAATTTCAGTAAATTTCAAGAGGTTTAACGAATTTTAAAGAATACTAAACCATTCTTTTAGTTTCAAATGACTTCAAAATTTTCAAACTTTTTTGAATGCTTTGAAATGCCTTAAATTCACTTAAAATCTTTAGAAATCCTTTGGCATATTTTAATAACTCTGAAATTTCTTGAAAAATCTTTAATTATTTCATATTCTTTTAAAATCCTTTGATATTTTTTAACTTCATTAAAAATTCCTTACAATATTTACAAATATTTTAAATCTCTTGAAATATCTTTAAATTCCCTGAAATCATTTAAAATCTGGTGAAAATTCTTGAAAAACATTTTAAAATATTTTTAAATAATAGAAAGTCCTGAAAGTATTATGATGTTTTTTTCGGAATTCCTTAAAGACTTTTTAAAATCAGTTGAAATCTCTTAAAACTTTTAGAACTCCTTTGGCATGTTTTAATAACTCTGAAATTTCTTGAAAATTCCTTAATTTTTTCATATTATTTTAAAATCTTTTGGTATTGTTTAACTTTATTAAAAATCCCTTACAATATTTACAAATATTTTAAATCTCTTGAAATATCTTTAAATTTCCTAAAATCACTTAAAATCTTGTGAAAAGTCTTGGAAATCCTTAAATTCTTGGAAATTCTTTAACAATCATTTAAAAATTGTCAATATCATTTAAAATCCATTGCAAAAATTAACAAAATGTGTAAATTAATTTAAAATCTTGAAACTCCTCTGGATTCTTTAAACAATCTTTAAAATAACTTGAAATCTATTAATAACGATTCAAATACTCCTGAAAACCTTTAGGAAATCTTGATATCTTTGAAATCTTAGAAAATATCTTAAAATCCTTTTAAATTCCCTAGAATCACTTGAAATTTCTTGAAAGCCTTTTACATTCCTTAAAATCACTTGAAATCTCTTAAAATTCACTAAAATCTATTAAAGTCTTTTATGATATCTTATAATCTGTTAAATCTCGTGAAAGCTTTAGAAAATCCTCACTTAAAATTTCTTGAAATCTCCTTTAATTCCTTAAAATCACTTGAAACCTTTTAAAATTCCTTTAAAATTCTTTATTATCATTTAAAATCCCTTCAAATACTTAAAAAAAATTGTTTTCAGAAAAAGGAAATAGAAATAACCAAATATTGTGAATAATGATGCCGCAGAATATTTGTTTAATCCTGATGGGGTATTGACCAGTTTTTCCTAGGTGGGGTATTTACTAGGGTATTTTCTGGTAAACTGACAAGGCCTTGCACAATTTTCCTTAAGTAGGGCAATATTCTGCCTAAACTTTTCAAGCCTTGTGAGGGCCTTGACAGTTAATCTGGTTAGGGCCACATCAGAAGTAGAGAAAACTGATCAGGACCCTGTCAGAACCCCATTTAAAATTCTGCACATTTAAATTTATGCGAAGCGTATAATCGCGCATAACATCTCAGAATTGAATATTACTCGAAATTTTTGCGATTCATGAAGTTTCTAAATTAAATAAAGAAGATTCGTCATCGCATAAGAACGCATAATTTTCATTCATCCCATAATTTTGGAATTTTCTCATAATTTTTCAATTTTTGCATAATTTTGGAAAATTTCAATTTTTGCATGGAAGTTTTGTTATTAATTGACAACAATTCAAAAATCTTAATACATTTTATAATAATTTATTGGTTTATTACACTACCAGACAGAAATTTTTTTTTAACTAAATTAAGAGATACCAAAATGAGCCCAGGACAAAGTTACTTTGTTTAAAATTGCAAAGAACGTCAGATATCAATGTTTTGTAAAAATATAAATAACTTTCGAATTTTTGAAGCAGGATTTCGCATAATAATCCATTTTTCTTTGTATAATTTAAAGATTTTAAAGAGCAGAAAAAATTGTCTCTATTCCACCCTATTTCTCTTTTAAACAATAGTATTCATTTCTGGCGTATTTTATTCCATTTAGCTTTACAAAATTTCCAACGAATAATGGATGATTTTTCCTGAACATTTATTTTAATTTTTTAAGCCGTTAGAACTTGTTCTGAATTTCACAAGAATTTTTTTTCGTCCACCCTTATATACAGGTAAATTAAATTACGTAAAAATTGATAGAAAGAATTATATAGCATATTGCAAGAGAGATAAAATAGATAAAATATTTATTTCCTCTACCTTCATAAATCTGAATCAGTCATGAAATAACTGATTTATAGGGACAAGTCACTCCCTGTTTCATTTAGTTGAGGAGTAAACGAACAAAACCTGATAAATAATTCTTTGTGACAAAAATTCTCTCTGACGCGAAATCTTTCTTATCAGTATTTTTCCTACTTTTATTAACAAATTATATTAAAAATTATATCATCAATTTTTAGTGGAAGTTTTCTAACTTGAATTAGCTAAAAAATATTTTCGCTAAACGATAAAAAATATTCCATATTTTTCAAACACGGTTCTATAAACATTTTTTAAGGACTTGCCATCACCTGTTCCCAAGATGGGTTTTCAGCTTCCTACCTTTAAAATCCTGAAACAAGAAAATTTTCATTAATTTAATTATCGAAAGTTAAAGCTCAAATCAAATGAGAATTTTGTTACTAAAAACAAAATCTGTACAAACATGCTTCATAATCCATTTAATGGCACTTACATTGACACATTGATATTGACACTGGCACATTACGACATTTACACTTGTGTACTTTCCTAATTTCATTGAATCACAAATAAATAGTAAATAATTTCAAATTACAAAACTAATTTACTCCAAGAGGAATTAAATTCGAGGCTATGTCAATTAAATTCAATGGCCTTTACAGAAGTATCGAAATTGAAAACATCAACATTGGAATGGCTTTAAATTGCGAATCGAGAGCGAACTGAGTTCCTCGATTCTCCCACTCCGCCTGACTCCCGCGAATCAGCACATGTGTGCCAATGAAGAAGCAGAATAACGAACTTCGACCCGAATTTCCAAGAAGCGAAAAGCTTGGAAAAATTTTCCAAAATATCTTAAAGTAAAAACACTACTCAATTGAAAAATCACTTAACAATAAACTACCGGAAATAAATAAGAATACTTGTTACTTTAAACTTATTACGGAAAATATTAGTGGATACAAAATTAATCGCGAGCGCGGAACGTGCAATTTCTATCTCCCATAACGAATTAGGCTCCAAGCGAGCACAGCCAAGAGAGAACTGAATTCCTCGGTGCCCCCACTTACTCGTCTTCACGCTTTCTGTTTCCCCTTCTCTGCCCGACTCCCGCCAGACAGCTTGTGAGCACCAATGACAGAGCAGAGCGACAAAAACAGGTGCGAATTTCCAACAAACGTAATTCTCGGAAAATCTACAAACATTAGAGGAAAATAATTCCAAGAATAATTCTAATTCCTATACTAAAGGAAAGTAATTCTAATAATTCTAATATTTTATTTCTCTTCCTTCTATTTATTTCTAAAGGCCAACTTTAAACGGAAAATCTACAAACAGAGAGAAATATAAGGAAAATTATTGCAAGATTTCCTTTAGTTTTAAAATGTGTGTTTCTTTATCTACACAGTTAAAAAAATTTTTTTGACTTCTCCTTTGTTTGCCTGTGTGTTTGTGTGTGTGCGTGTGACTCAAATTATTTTACCTATCTTTGTTGTGTTCAAATAAATAGTAATTCTGGGGTTAGAAGAGATAAATTTTCAGAGCCATTTTCTTGATAAGGTTTTCTATCTGCGTCAAGGGAGATAGAGATATGAACGTAATTTTTGGAAATTGGGAGCAACGCCTGTGTTTTGTAGTTGCTTGAGATTTGAAAACTTTATACGAGAATTAGACTGAAGGAATCGACAATTCCAGCCCCTGTGAGCGGAACGAGGGTGCGAAAATTGCGTTCTTTAGCATACTTTCAAAGTGCGCTTCGAGAGTACTTTGAACGCGGTAACAGCTTCAGCTCAGGAAGATTTCGGTGACGGAGCAGACGAAAATCTCTTCAAAGTGTATAGCAATGTCATGTAATTTTCTCCTTCATCTAAGCTACTCTAAAGTTTTTACTTTAATACCTACATATCAACCCACTTGGGAACTTACATCCCTTCCACGAATAAACTTCACTCTTCGCGATTCCCTAATTGTGTATTATTAACTCTTAATCTATGAAATACTCGAATATAAAATCTCCAATTTTACTTGGAGATTATAATGTCTTCTATATTCTTTCATACAAAATTATTGTTAATGCAAATGAATTAATGTTTTAACACTGTTTATAGTTTAAAATACAATCAGTACAAAAATTCGTTCATTTGAACGTTCAGAAATTTTGGTACATATTTCTAATTTGTACTTTGAAATTTTATCGAACAAGTAAAATTGAACAATGTAAGGGAGGAAATAAAATCCAAGTTTGCAATCATTTAAGGACTATATAAATAAAACGACGCGAGAAGGGAAAAGTCTTTGAAGGAGAAAGAGAGAGAAATTTAATACAAGTCAGCAGTTTTTGTTAAAAATGTATTCGGCGAGTGTTCGAGAGAAATATCACCTTTTCAGATCGCTGTCTCACCACTGCAACTGTCTATTCTTTACTTTCAATCTTTTTCCTATCAATTCTCTTTTTTTCTCAGTCATAGTGCATACTTGCGAACTTCTCTAATTTTAAAGCTCGATTTAGTAGTTTTAATGCGCATATGTGTATCTTAAGTCTGTCAACAAGTCATGTTTAGTATTAAAGTTATCTTAATGCATTAAAGGCACGCAAAACTATATTGCAGTCATTATATACACCCAGAAAAAAGTTTATTTGATTCAAAGAAACTTTTTTCTGGATGTAGGCCATTAAATATACATGCTTATAAAAAGCATTAAAAAATGAGGGGTCAAGAATTTGCTAACAATCCTTTTATGTTATGTACTTCGACTAGTTTGGACACGGTTTTCGACAGGTCAAAGTATTCAAAACATGACATGTCATGTTTTCAGAAGTGTATTCCACAAACGGAATAAACAAATTAATTTTCCCATTCTTCAAAGAATATACTATCTAATATAATTTTTACTAATTTCAACTAGTGACGCAATTCTAGCTTTACATGTTTTTCGACGCTGAATCCGAATTTTCAATAAAATTAGGGGTTTCCTGGATCGTTTCCGAGATAAACGCAAAAAACATGGTTTTTTTCATGGCTTTTTATGGATTTTTGAAGTTCAGTAAAAAACGACTAGTAAAATTGTTAATTTGGACTCAGATTCGAATTCTACGAATAAAAATACATCGAAAACCATTTTTCAAAAATGAAAAAATAAAAATTGAAAAAAAATTGAAACATGGTTTTCGACGTATTTTTATTCTTAGAATTCGAATCTGGATCCAAATTAACAATTTAGTTGGTCGTTTTTTATTAAATCTCAAAAAACCATGAAAAAACCATGTTTTTGGCGTTTATTTCGGAAACGATCAGGAAAACATCATAATTTTATTGCATATTCGGATTCAGCGTCGAAAAATACATAAAAAAGACCTATTTCGTGATAAACATAAACAATTCCAATTAAATGTCGCAGTTCTTTACAATTTCAGGATATAGTTCCGAATAGTGGTTGAAAATATTTGAAACAAAAAATGTGTATTTCGATGAGATCTACAACTTTTGTTTGAAACGTTTTTTTTAATTTTGCATATTAGCTGAGATAATCGTAAAAAACCATTATTTTATGGGGTTTTCATAGTTTTTCTCATTAAATTCAAATTTCTGCCAATTTTCACTATCATTTTCATAATCAGCGCATCAAAATACGTTAGTATACGCAGTTTCAACTAAATCGGACATAACCACTATTCGGAACTTCACCCCAATTTCATAAGCTGTGAATTCAAATCTTAAAAAAAAAATTGAATCATTGTTTCCGACGTATTTTTATTCGTAGAATTCGAATCTGGGTTCAAATTAACAATTTTGTTGGTCGTTTTTTACTAAACTTCAAAAAACCATAAAAAAACCATTTTTTTGTATTTATCTCGGAAACGATCCAGGAAACCCCCTAATTTTGTTGCAAATTCGGATTCAGCGTCGAAAAATACATAAAAATAAGCTTGTCCCATCAAAAGTTCAGATAACTTTTTTTTTGTCGGCCTGTGTAATTCACACTATATAATAATAATTATTATTATAATTATAATAATTAATAATAATTAATAATAATAATTAATATAATAATTAACAATTATAATTAATAATAATAATAATAATAATAATAATAATAATAATAATAACAATAATAATTCACACTGTAATTCAATTGACACCTGAAAGGATGTGATCGAGAAACAAAGAAATAATGAGTCAAAAAAAATTAGCGGCCATCTTGAATTTCTTCAAAATTTTGAGTTTTCATTGTCATCACGTGCTTTCTAATATATAAATCTGCCTTTTGTATAAATTTGACGAGATTTTGTTATCAATTGTGGAAATTGTAATTTTGGTTCAAATGTAGGGATCCGCCATTTTGTAAATTTTGCAAAAAAAATTTTTTCGTTTAGATGTGTTTTTTTGACATAGTCTAAAGATCACAATTGCACAGAGCTAAAGGATTCCGGTGAAATATATAAAAAAATCCCTGCATTTAAACTTGGAAGGTACTTTTCCCCATATTAATTGCATAAAAAACTTTGAGTGCTTTGAGGCAAATGTTAATATTAACCGATTTCGCTAAAATTTGGCGGAGATCATTCTTTTGGTCATTATAACAAAATAGGGGGGTGAGACCAAGAAGAATCGAGAATCGAAAAATAAGGACTACCCTACTGAACAGGGTTGCCATTTTAGTGATTTTGACACAAATCTGGTAATTTTCAAAAGAATATTGTGATTTTTTTTCAGCGATTGTGTTATGACACAATTTAGTGATTTCGAGCAATATTTAGTGATAAACTTGGTGCTGGCAAGCAGAAGTATGAAAAGGCCTAAATTTAGTCGACTAATTGATTACCACTGCTTTCGTTTAAATGATTTAATTTTGTTTCATTGATTTCTTAAAATTGATTATACTACTACTTGTGTTTTTTAAGTATGATATAATAAATTCAAGTTTCGCGCCTTTTAAAATATAAAGTAATAGTAAAAAGTTAGAGATTTTTTAATTTTCTAAATTTAGTGATTTTTAGTGATTTTCCTAAGGCCCAATTGTGATTTTCTGCTGGAAATAGTTGGCAACCCTGCTACTGAACACCCTCTCGTACAATTGTTTCTCGCAGTGTGATCCAGTTTTGACTTTTGGTCTTGGACCTTGCTGAGCGCATGATTTTCGCGAGAAAACAATGATCGTGGATGCACCTTAAAAGACCCTGAAAGAACGGATGTAATTCCGTAAGCGTACCCACGTCTGACCTTTGGCAAACGAGTTTTCGACACGCTTGGCTTCCCTTTCCCTACTACGTCGCTCCTCGAGAAATAATTGCCTCGACTCTGAATGTCTTCTTGAATTTCTTTCCCGAAGAATTCGATGCGGTCTGGCTGTCTTTCTCTTTCGCGGCAGCCTGATTGTGGCCGTGTTCACGGCGCGGTGATCTCGAGAGCCGATTCGTTCGTTCCGAATGTTTGACTCGGCGCCTATGCGATGGCTGATATCAAGGAATTCGATAACACGAAAAGTTCGACTTTGTTATATTTTACACCTCTAGTTAACACCTTTACTTCCCAGATCAGTTTCTTTTCGGGTTTGGATAATATTAATAATAAGCAATATAATTCATTAATACAAAGCCACCCTTTCATTTCAGTCCAGAGACTCTAAACAAAAAATTACAAATTCCTCTAAAAAGTTGACCTTTTCAGTTCAGTTTTCAACTAGCTCTACAGGTTTTAAAAGAGCGAACTTTTAAGAGGGGGATGTACCAAAAAGTATCATTGGGTAAATTTCCGCTAGTAATTTTTATCATAATGATTTTTCATGTAGGTAAATATTAGGGCAATGATCTGATCATTCATTCAATAGACGTCTTCAGGCCTCTTCGGGCGTCCACTGTATTTTTTTCGTATACGAGATTAGGCGCGCGCTTGAGCGCTCATTTTTCGTCTATAGAAACTGAAATGACAATTTAAATTCGCGCGCCATATGAATTGACCAATAAGGTTAGCGCACTACGCATGAAGTTAGCTAAAAGGTAACGCATAATGAGGAACGCAATATGAAGTTTTCTGAAATGCATGTCTTTTTTAGAAAAAGATTTTAACATTGCATGCTGAATGATGGAAAGGACGAAAATCCGATCTTACTATACAAACTCGTGCAATCTGCAATCTGCCTCTCGTTAACGGCCATTACTTTGCGCACTCCAATCATATTCTCCTCCTTTTTTTAGTTTTAAACTTCGAAACGTTGTTCATGGTGCCTTCGTTACCTGTAGTTAATAGCCTTCGTTAACACCAGTAGGCATGCTGTCACTGTGGTAACAATTTTATTATATTTTTTTCTGTATTTTACACTCTCTCAATTGCAACTGTTGCACTTATTGTAACGTGTGAAATATAGTCATTAATTAATTGGTCCAATTTTCTTTTATTACAATTCACACGTGTTTTATGCTCAAAAAATTGAGGCTTCAAACAATGCGCTTTCTTTTTACATATTGGCTTCGTTTAATTTTCATTTGAGTACACAAAATATATTAATAAATTTAAATACAGTTTTTAAAATCTTGTGATTCTTAATCATAGGAAATAATTGATGAATTTCCTGTGGTCGACAAAAAAGTGTATATCTCTACTTTTGAATCAGTGAGATTTCACTGTTTATCATCAGTTAAAATACTTACTGATTTATTTCAGTGATATTTCTAACTACTTCAGTCAGTAGAGATTTTATCATATGTAAAATGATTTTTCCATAATGAATTTCCAATAATCGCGGAAAAATTATAGGAAAATCATTATAGGATAATACTGATTTTCATATAATATTTTTTCCTAAGGATACAGAGTTTCATTAAATTCTTTCGAAATCTTTTCTAATATTCTTTGAATTATTTGGAATTCTAGTGAATTATTTAGAATTTATTTGCACTAGCAATTATGATCCGCGCGCTCTGCGCGCGATTAATTTCTGGTTTTTGCTCACCTATTGCTAGTAGAAAAAATAATTTAGAATTTTTAATTCTTGAAATATAAAATTTTGTAATTCTTTATCTAATTTCAGGAATCTCCATAAGTCTCATAAAATTCCTTAACTAGCTGTGAAGTTGTATCAACTTTTGTGCTCATTCAATGAGCACTTTTCTTCCTGTAAGCAAATATGATTTGCTTCCTCATAGAGGAAGCATTAATTATTCTTTACATCAACATTAAATTTTGATTATTTAAGAAGTTATATTCGAAAAATTCATTTTCAAAGATTACAATAAAGCACAATTTTCTTATTTTTCAATGAAATGCACTAATCTTATAGGTCAATCGATTCGTCTCGACGCAAGGAACCTTTAGTTTCCATACGTCAGCTTCGAATTTTGAATATTAGAAAAGTTATAGTTGAAAAACAAATTTTTCAAAATTAAATAGATCAATAATTATGTTATTTTTCAATTAAATGAAATAATATTATAGAACAATCGATTCGTCTCGATGCAAGGAACATTTATTTTCCTTATGTCAAGTCAAAATTTTGATTATTTGAAAAGTTAGTCGAAAAATTAATGTTTTAAAATACAATTAACCATAACATCCTTATTTTTTAATGAAATGCATTAATCTTATAGGTCAATCGATTCGTCTCGACGTAAGGAACCTTTATTTTCCTTACGTCAGCTTCGAATTTTGAATATTATAGAAGTTATAGTTGAAAAACTAATTTTTTAAAATTAAATAAAACCATAACTTTGTTATTTTTCAAGGAAATGAAATAAAATTATAGACCAATCGATTCGTCTCGATGCAAGGAACATTTATTTTCCTTACGTCAAGTCAAAATTTTGATTATTTGAAAAGTTATAGTCGAAAAATTAATTTTTGAAAATACAATTAACCATAACTTTGTTGTTTTTTAATGAAATGCATTAATAATATAGGTCAATCGATTCGTTTCGAGACAAGGAATCTACGTTTTCCTTACATCATCTTTGAATTTTGATTATTTGAGAAGTTATAGTGAAAAAATGAATTTTAAGAAAATTATAAAAGTACATAAAAAATGTAAAATTAAATATTTTGTTAAACCATTGTAAGAAATTCAACTAGGTGTATAATGAAATAACTATGCAAAATTTCATCAATTTATCTCTACGCGTTTTCAAGAAATTGCTGGATCGTGACACACACACACACACACAT
>CAJFCO010000433.1:186783-199256 GCA_904066015.1 Synergus gifuensis
GTCACACACACACACACACACACACACACACACACACACACACACACACACACACACACACACACATCCGGACAATTTTTCAGGACATCATGTTAGATATATTGACATTAAAATATGTTGAAAAAAACCTTTTTTAGGAAAATGGATTTTGTCACCACCACAAAGCTTCCTCTATGAGGAAGCAACAAAATTATTACAAATCCCATGAAATTTCAGGAAATCTCTTAAAATTCCTGATAATTCAATGAAATCTCGTAAAATCCCTTGAATCCCTTAAAAGTCCTTAAAATTACTTAATCCTCCATGCAATATCTTAAAATGCCTTTAACATATTTTTAAAATCTGGTGAAATTCCTCTAAATTTCGTAAAAATCGCTTGATATTCCTTGATATTGCTTGATGTTCCATAGAAGTCCTTAAAATTCCACAACCTATCGTTATAATCCTTAAAATTACTCAAAGTTTAATGAAATTTGTTTAAACCTCTTCAAATTTCTGAAAATCCACTGAATTTTCGTAAGATCCCTTGAGTTCCTTAAAAGTCCTTAAAATTACTAAATAACCCTACAATAACGTAAAATCCCTTAAAATTATTAAAAACCCCATGAAATGTCATGAAATTTCTTGAAAGTCCTCAAAATAAGTTAATTTAATCCAGTAAAATATCTTACAAGTATTTAAAATTCCATCAAATCTCGTAAAATCCCTTGAATTCCTTAAAAGTCTGTAAACTTACTTAATACTCCAAACAATATCTTAAAATACCTTTAACATACTTTAAAATCTGGTGAAATTCTTTTAAACTTCGTAAAATCATTTAATACTCCTTGATATTCCTTGATGTTCCATAAAATTCCTTAAAATTCAACAACCTATCGTTATAAAACACTTAAAATATGACTAAAAATCCTACGAAATCTTATGAAAGTTCTTTAATGAATTTTAAAAGACATTGCATCTTTAAGGATTTTATTAAATTTTATGAGATTTCTAATAATTTTAAAGGATTTCAAGAGATTTTTCTGATTTTTAAAATATTTTATGGGATTTGAAGGTATTTAAAACTTGTCAGGGAATTTTATTGAGGGATTTCAGAGGATTTTTATGGTTTTTTTAAAACATTTTCTAGAATTTACAAGGATTTCGAAGGTTTTCGTAAAATTTTAAGAGTATTCAAGAGATTTTTCTACTTTTTAAAATATTAAAAATTTTTTAAGGATTTCATGGGAATTTGATGAAATTTCTAATGATTTTAAAAGAAATGTTAAGAAACTTCAAGAGGTTTCTAGGAATTTTTAGAAATTTTCACGAATTTTAACATGGATTTCAAGACATTAATAATTTTGAAGGTTTTTGTGAATTTTTAAGGATTTTCAAGAGGTTTGCAAGAGTTTTATGGGGTTTAAAGGAATTTTAAATATTATCCTGGAATTTTAAGGTATTTTAAAAGCTTTCTAAGAATTGCGAGGAATTTTATGAGATTTTTAATAATTTTAAGTGAATTCAAGTGATTTTTTTGATCCTTAAAAGAGTTTGTGAGAATTTTAAAAGATTTCATGGAATTAGATCAGATTTCTGATAGTTTTAACGAATTTTTAAGGTATAAAAGGATTTTAAATATTACCCTAAAATTTCAAGAAATTTTAAAGTTTGTCAGAGAATTTTATGGAGAGATTTCAAAAGATTTTTAAGATTTTTAAAAGATTTAGTAGAATTTAAAAGGATTTCAAAGGCTGTACATTTTTTAAGGGCTATAAAGAAATTATTCGATTTTTAAAAGATATTGTGGAATTTTTATGGATTTGATGGATTTTTATGAGATTTCTAATAATTTTAAAAGATTTCAAGAGATTTTTCAAATTTTTAAAAATTTTTTGAATTTTAAGGTATTTAAAAAGGTTTCCGAGATTTTAAATCTTGTAGAATTTCGAAAAGTTTGTGATAATCTTAAAGGATTTTAAGGGATTTTAAATTTTAATTGATTTTTTTACCATAAGAGCAAATTAGTTATACCAATTATTTATTCATAATAATAAATATTTTTAGTAAATAACAGTTAATAAACCTTCGTAATTTCTAGAAATGTTAAGAGAATTCAAGAGATTTTAATGAATTTTAAAAGACATCTCATCTTTAAGGATATTATTAAATTTTATGAGATTTCTAATAATTTTAAAGGATTTAAGGAGATTTTTCTGATTTTTAAAATATTTTATGGGATTTAAAGAAATTAAAACTTGTCAGGGAATTTTATTGAGGGATTTAAGAGGTTTTTTATCATTTTTTAAAAAGATTTTGTAGTAATTACAAGGATTTCGAAGGTTTTTGTGAAATTTTCAGAGTTTTCAAGAGATTTTTCTAGTTTTTAAAATATTATAAAATTTTTAAGGATTTCATGAAAATTTGATGTTTCTAATGATTTTAAAATTCTTAAATTTTAAGAAACTTCAAGAGGTTTCTAGTAATTTTGAGAGATTTCTACCAATTTTAACATGGATTTCAAGAGATTAATGATTTTGATGGTTTTTGTGCATTTTTAACGATTTTCAAAAGGTTTCCAGGTATTTCGATTTTTTAACGAATTTTAAGGAATTTCGAAGGTTTTCGTGAAATTTAAAGAGATGGTAAACAAACACGCGTGCGATTATTTTTTTTTTTTCCTACAACTTCAAGTCATTCAAAAGCCAATCACTTTTTTAAGGGCATGTGATACTTTACCACAAGAGCAAATTAGTTATACCAATTATAAATTCATAATAATAAATATTTTTAGCTAATAAGAGTCAATAAACCTTCGTCTACGTGAGACGAAGGTTTATTAACTGTTATTTACTAAAAATATTTATTATTATGAATAAATAATTGGTATAACTAATTTGCTCTTATGGTAAAGTATCACATGCCCTTAACATAGGATAAGTAATCTGCTTAATTTTTCAAATAATATTCACTAACCTCAGGTATATATTTTGAAATATTTTTTTGCTTCAATAATAATTTACTTTTCACATCAAAATTATTATTTGTATCACATTAAATTATTTTCTACCTTATATACCCTTTTCATTATTAATCATTTTGACAACAAAAATAGTCTGAACATAGTTTTCAAATTCGATACATTCCCAGAAATTGCGCAATTTCCAAATTCTCTTTTTTAAAAACAAGAATTAGGAAAACACCTTTTCATTTCTTTCAATTCTACAAAAACCAAACCGTTTCGAAAAAAAATCCTTACAAAAGTCCTTCAATCTGTACATCTGCAGACACTGCATTAGTGTTCCGTAAACTCTTTTCTTCCTCACTCACTCCTGCCTATACTTTATTCTCTCTATCCTATAAGGATCTTTCTTCGCCCTCTACGCGGCATCGGCGTGGACATAAAGAATTTTCGGCTTCCTCCCGGTCCCCCTTTTCGACCAACGAAACAAGATTACGCCGTTGTAGTACGTACATACAGTATCCTTCTCGCTCCCCTCACCACGAATATTCGGCATCGCCGCCACCCACCCGCGATAGTCAGCCACGGCGTCAGCGATGTGTGTTGTGTGTCCAAACCTAACCCTGTTGCCGGTTCTCCAGCATGGAAGCATCGCAAGCAAGGCTGGGTTCGTTCGCCACTGGGATTTATTCCACCTGGAGGGGAGACTCTCCGCGCATGCGTTCAGTCGCTTATCGAGCCATGGAGGGGTTGCAAGGTGCTTCGCTCTTATCTATATGCGTGCGTCCGTGCGCACTACCCCCCTATCATCCTTCTCTCTCAGTCACTCACGTAACCCCTGCTATCAGAACCTGACTGTGTGAGCAGGAGAACAATGTGTACCGTCTGACTCGGTGGTGGGGGAAGCGACTGGAAGAAGGAGCTAGAGGGCGCTGGCGTCGCTGTCAGACTCAGACAGTCGCTGTCGCGCCAGGCAGGACCCCGCTAACCGAGCCGAGCAGAGAGTGAACCAGTCGCAATAATTCCGTCGCCTAACCAGCATCGCTCGCCTATACCTTTTTCACCCTCTGAAACGCATCGAGGCTTCCGTCAGCTGCAATAATCTCGTACACGTTGTCCCAAAAAGCTCGGCCGGTCGGTCCCTCGCTGTCTCCCGCTCGTTTGAGACCGTTCGCGAGTTTGTGTGTGGGTGGTTTGGTTTTCTTCCTTTATGTTCAACGGAGAGAGACACCGAGGATCGAAGCTTACTGCTAATGCTGATGCTGCTGCTATGAGTTGGGAGAACTGTGCTTTTTGCATCCAGCAACGCTAAGTGACAGGAAGGAGGGAATAATATAATTATTGAAAAAAAAGTAAAATACAAAGTTATCTGTTCTTCGGAAATTTTCATCGGACGTGATTCGTGTCAGTGTGCAAGTGATAAAATCGGAGCCGAATTTTCAATTCCGAGTACCTTTATGTTACGTCGGACCGACGATTCGATAATTGGAAGTGAGTCAAGTTGGTGTTTATCCGATTTTATCCAGGAAACGCGACATCGCTGACCGAGAACAGGGAGACGACTCGACCTCGACATAACCTTTCACGTCCACATTACGGCGACATCGTGGGCGAGATCTCAGACCTCGTGTTCCGGAATAAGGTACTACTGCACATTCCATACGCATATTATGTAATATCAAATCAATATTGACGAAATATTTACTGTGGAAAATATTTCTTGTTACTTGGACAATATGTTTTTTTATTGAACCAAAAACGTAATATTACTTACTTCAGAGTGCTGAACTTGCTATTCTGAAGGAAAAAAAAACAATTCTGACGTAGTTTTACAAGATTTTTTAAATTGACCTCTCTGAAAGTAGGTGATAATTGCACTGCCAGAGAGTCAAATTATTACCTACTTTCAGAGAGGTAAGTTTACAAAATCTTGTAAATCTACGTTGCAAGTGATGTTTTTTTCTCTTTATATTAGTGAGTTCACCACTCTGAAGGAAGTAATATTACAAGTTTTCGTATGATTACAAAACGTTACAAGAAATGTTTTTTACAGTGTTGATTCGGATTTGAATTTATCGCGATTTTTCTCCGGATTGTGAGGTTAAGTTGGCAAGTTGTTTCTTGAGTTTTCCCGGCGAAAACTCGGAGGATCTGTGATATATGTCATGTGAGCATCAATGCTGATATGCGCTGTCCGGCGCAATTTTCTCACGCAGCTAGAAATCTTCCTTGATGATGTGTGCGTGTCGGTGACGTCATCAGTCACGATAAGCGCGAGTTTCCACAATCGTGGATTGAAGTAGGCGAGCCGCGTTGGCACCTCTACAATATTAGTTAATTTTTCGGAAAGTTTTTTGGTTTTTTTTCGTCTTCTAAAGTGTGAAAAGATTTGTTTTTGGTGTTCCTGAAATCTTGATTGTTTGAATTTTATGTTCTTTTGGAAAATTTGTTTTTCTAACCTGCAAGACATAAGACACCAACAGTTTATTGTGCTGTGTTTATTTTTTCGTTATCGCAAAGAATTGAAGGTTGAAAATTGCACCCAAAGACATTGTAGGTAAACAAAAACGTGAGAACTTTTTAGTATTTTTGTTTTCTTGAGAAAATGCGTCAAATGTGCTTTTCCCGGTAAGAAGGATTACATTAAAATGTGGTTTAGGTTGTGAACGTTTAAAGGAACGAATTTTTGTATTGATTGTATTTTAAACTATAAATAGTGTTAAAAAATTTTAAACTATGAACACTGTTTATAGTTTAAAATACAATCAATACAAAAATTCGTTAATTTTAACGTTCAGAACTTTTGGTACATTTAAATGGGATCAATAAATTTAATTCCCTTGAAAACCTGATTTTTTCTCCGATCTTAAAATAGAATAATTTTATATAATTATTAATAGAATAATTATTTATATAATGTATTTTTTTAATTTAAAAAATGCATTTTAGTTTAATTAAATTTATATTCAGAATCAAGGAGAATTCAAACGTTGGTAGTTATATTCCACAGAAAAGGATTAAAAATAATTTTATATCGATACTTCTTCAAAGTGTTAGTGGGAACTAAATTTATTTGAATGTTCAAATTTATGGAATTTAAAACAATTCAGTAAAGATATTTCCTAAAGGTTTTCAGAGAAACTAAATAAATAAAAAATAAATGGAATTAAATGTCTGGAAATTTTGTTACGCCCTTGTGGATAAAAGCTGGAAAAATAAAAATAAAAGGTGGAAAAATCAGGTTTTAAATAAGACAAAAAAATGTCACTTTTATGTTGAACTCGAAAAATCTTAATTCTTCTGTATTCAAGCCTTCTTACCGGGTTGGGAGCTAGAACAATATGTATATGTATAATTAAAAGCTTGTGAAAAGGGAAAATTGTTTAATTGTTCAATTATTGGGTTGAAGTTTCAGACGTCTAGTCTGACGATTTTTTTACATTTATTAGAGTAATAACAAAAAGAAAGTTTTTACTGTTCCCAAAACCCAAAATTTTTATTTATTTACTAGGAGCAATTTTAGAGAATTTAGAGTAATTTCCAAAAGATTTTAGATAATTTTAAGGAATTTCAAGAGATTTTATAAAATTTCAAAAATTATTAAAGGGATTTCAAGAGATTTATAGTAATTTTAAGGAATTTCAAGGGATGCTAAGAGATTTTGATTGATTTTAGAAATTTAAAGGGATTTTTAAAAGAATTGAAAAGAGTTATCTATAGATTTTTTTTTCAGAGATTTCACAAAAATTTCAAGACATTTTAACTGGTTTCAACGAATTTTAAGGAATTCAAGAAATTTAAAGATATCTTAAGAGATTTCAAGAGATTTGAAGATATTTCAAGAGATTTTAATGAACTTCAAGGAATTTTGATATATTTTAAACTCTTTTAAGACATTTACAGAAGATTGAAAAGTTTTTAAAGAATTTCAAGTAATTTTAAGGTAGTTTATGGGATTTCACTTGAGTTACTCCACATTAATGTGGATTCTAATTAGAATAAATACTTTAAAATTTCTTAAAATCATCACTTAAAATGTTTTGAAACCTTTAGAAAATTTTTAGACTCTTGAATTCTTTTGAAATCCAATGAAATTCCTTACAATCACTTATAACTAAAATCTCTTGAAATACCTTGAAATTCTTTAAAGTCACTTAAAATCTTATTAGAAATTTCTCAAAATTTCTGGAACATTCTTTTGATAACTCTTTCAAACTTTTATAAAAATCCCTTGAAATCTTGTAAAATTCTTGAAAATCCTTAAACTGTTTTGAATTCTTTTAAAAATCCTTTGATGTTTCTCTAGATATATCTTGAAATTCCTAAAATGAAAAATCACTTTAAATCTTTATAAAATCTCTTGAAATTTCTTAAAAACGCGGGCAACGCCGGATAAATTTCTATTAGTAAATGAATAAAAATAAAATGATTTTGGGAACTTTTTTGATATTTTTAATCCAAAGAAAGTGCAAAAAAAATAAAATAAAAATTTTCGTCAGACTAGACATCTAAAACTTCAACCCAATTGTCCAATTGCATAATTTCTTGCGCTTATTTAAAGGGATTTATATACAGAATTTGATATTGAAATATTTATACAATTATTTCTCTGCATTGTTCAGGGGCTTTTTGGATTTAAAATACGTAAAAACTAAAGATTAGTTTTATTTCGTATATTTTATAAAAATATGTAATCAAATAATATCTAACTTTTTTCTGGACAATTTTAAGTCCTCTCACAATGCAAATTAATAATTGTACAATTATTTCAATAAGTCTATCAGGTTTTGTAGAAATTTACTTTTAAAGTGAGCACAAGAAATTAAAAAAAAATGTTTATTTTTTAAAAAATTATTTGATGTAATTAAATTTAAGAGAACCTAAACATCGAAAAACATGTGGTCACAATTTCTGATTGGTAGTGTAGTTATAGCCAAAAATAAAACATTTTTATTAACTTGCGCTTAGTTAATTAAGTCATGGGCAGTTTTTAGAATGTTTACGTTTGCATATAACAGAAATAATAATAATAATAATACGTGATATAATAATCAAGAGGTTGAAGTTTAAACCTGTTTACTGCTACTGTTTATTAAACTCTTATTATCGTCAGTGCTACTTTTCAAGACACAATTAAGATTGTCTTATAAGTTATAAATAAATCCTAAAAAATAAAAAAACATCCTATCCGAATGTTTAAATTTCAACTTCACTTGATAACCCTGCTAACAATAAGTTCAATATCAGCTTCACCTATAATGAGAAAATTTTTTTTCTGTTAATCGAATCTTTCTTTGAATATTTGTAATTTATTTGTTTTTTGCCTTTATTCTAAACGGAAAACCAACAGTTTAAACAACTAAGATTAACTATTTCACCTATCTAAAATAGCCTCGAAATTTAAACTATCACTATTGCACGTATTAGTTTCTTTGCATTCATATCCTGCTCGAAACGCACCGGTGAATATCCAGTACATTGGGTTCGATTGTAACCGAGATAAAGATCGCTACGATCGAATATTGGAAGCGTAGAAACCAATTATTAATAACAGTGACATTATATCCAGTGTAGGTGTGATGAGCGAAAAACTTTGCACACAGTGTTCAGTTTATGAATTCAATTTTCGGTATATACATTATCACGTCCAAGAAAATTATTTAAAATCGAAACTGTGTGTTGTAATTTTGTTGGAGTTCAAATTTCATTGGGTTCGTTAAATTATTACACTTTAAATAAAATAATTTATAAATTGTAGGTATCAAATAATTAATCATTCAATGAATGAATAACTAATGATATATATTATGATATATATTATGATATATAAAATAATGAATAACCAATGATATATAATTGGAAAGATAAAAATCGAATATCGATAAATAGAACATAGATATTTTTTATTTATAATCGTATATTTTAGATAAGTGCAACATCTGCTATATCTCATTACGCAAGGTTGCTATAGATAAGTTACATTTTTTCAAAACATTCCTTTTACAATTTCCTGATAAATTTTATATCTAATCTTATTATCAGGATTGTTCAGTGTTATTTATTTTTGTAGAAAGCTTATTTAAACTCTAAAGATATTCGATTTTTGCACGTTAAACGATACACGGTGCGTCTGAACCAACTTTAATTGAAAGGTCTTTGCATATGAGATTTTCATATTGGTTATAGTTGTCTGACATCCTACGAACATTTTAAGACCAAAAGCAAAAAAAATCGCGGGGGCGCATTTTGAAAAAAGTTTTTTTTTTTTTTATTTTTTTGTAGTGCAAAACGAAATTTTTTTTTATAAAATGTGATAATTTGTATTTAAATTTTAAGAATAATATAAATTATATATTTTGGAATTCGAGGGGATATATATAGGATACTTATTCTTAAGAAATTATTTTCTAGGTAACTTTGATCTATTTTAAGGAACATTATTAACGATTTTCTTATGATTTCGTGTTTATAAATTATTGAAATGCTATAATTTGAATAAAAACTGCTCTAATGACATCTCTTCATTGTCTTCCGTTGATAAAGAAGATATTTATATTTTATTATTTTTTATGTTTATTTTTTATTTTTAAGTTATAATCTTATGTTTGATTGTTAACTATTTAATAATATAATAAATAATATTCTTATTAATTGATATTCACTTACTAGCTTTCCTTATAGAAATAATATTTCCTTAAATATACATTACATACGAAAATCGAATTTATCAAAAATCTGCAGTTTTGAATTTGGTCTTAAAATTTTCAAAAAAAATTTTTTTTTAGATATTGTTGCTTTACAATAAAACTTCTTGAGTTACCAAACAAACTATATACATACATATATTAGAAATAAATTTAAATGCACGTTATTACGTTCTAGAAGCAAAATTTTTTCTGTTTTCTTAAAAATAAAATAAAAAACAACTTTTTCCAAAATGCGCTTCCGCGATTTTTTGGTTTTTTGTCTTACAATATTCGTGGCATGTCAGACAACTATATTTTTTTATATTTTACATTTTTTTTAAATTTGTTATACTCTTTCTCAAATTTAAATTATTCTTGAAAAATTTTGCCACTTCCTCAATTTGAATTCAGATTAATTAATAAAAAGGGTAATTAAATAAATTAGTAGGCTTTTACTAGATATTAGTCGTTAGTACATAATTGACAGTAAAAATACTTAATAAAGTGAATTAGTAAACGAATCGGCATTATTTCATTATTAACTTCTTATTAATTCAAATTGAGAGAGCACAAAAGGCGAATCTTACCCGGCAATGACGAAAGTAAAATTTCGCTTACCCATAAGTTCTTTTTTACTCGAATGTTCCATTGTTAAGCACACATATACATATTTAGATAAAGCAAATACAAGTCTATTTTAAGTCGAAGCCTTGAAGACTGTTTTGAATATGTTAATTTTGAAATTACGACTTAAGCCCCCGTAATCGAGGTTTCCAACATAGGCCTACTTTATAAAAATTCTCAAAAAAATTATTTTACTTATATATATTATAATAATAATTTTAATATATATATATATATATATATTAGTATTATGTAAGCAAATTAATCCTTTTTGAGCGAGTTATAAATATATTAATGAAATCCTTGGAAATAAAAAAAAACGACTAGTTTTTCAATTTAAAAATAATTTAGATTTTTTTGAAATAACTTTTTATTCATTTTATAAAATATAGATTTTGAAGATAGGTCAAGGGTCAGTACATACTTAGGCCCATCGAATTTTGACACATCGAAGGGCGTGTTTTTCTCCCTAGCGACCGGATTATTTTATGCGCCATTAAACCCTCCGTCAGGTTCTTTCTTTCGCATCTCCTCTCAAGGAACTATACAGAGAGGATCTTGGATAAAAAATAAAAGCGCGACCGGTTTCTCAATGGCGGACGTATACAGCAAGATGCTGTGTCCAGTTTGGATGCACGTTGCACATAATACAGTCAAATTTGTCACAACTGAAAAACAAAGCTTTTTTTAAGTTTTTACTTTAAAAAAAGAGAAAAAAGATAAAAAGAACCTGCTCTAATTCTAACTTAGCACTGAATGTATATATCGCTTCCAATGCGTTTTGAGCGGAAGCGAGGAAGCCAAATGACTTCACCGGCCTCGTTACATAAGAGACGATAATAAGGTGCTTGCTGCGCTGCTGTCATAAAAAATGTACCTAATTCTTTTTTTTTCTCAGCACTTCCTTTTATTGTATCGAAAAAAAGTTCGCAGCTATGACAATCACGATTGTCTTTGCATCAGTTCCAAAGTTTTTATCTTTAACTATACCTATTGGGATTATTTAAAGTAGAAATTCAAGGTTTCTTTCTGTTGTATTCCACGCACGGAAATTAAGGGAACCGCTAGTTTCTGATTGGTCGCAAGAATTATCACAACCAATCTGAAGCCACCGGATGCGTGATCCAACAGGAGAAGCTGCCATTGGTCAAAATTTTACGCGCGCGATTCAAAATCGAATTAATTTAATTCGATTTTGAATCGCGCGCCAGATTAGAGCCAATTGCAGAATTTGTCCAGCGTGATGGCCAATGCACGGTGCGCGCGCAGGCTGTCCACTTTATCAACACTGCCATCATTTTGTCAGTTGAGAAGTTGAGCATTTAGGTTAGTTTGTCTGGTGCAACTTTGTGATCTGAAAAAAAGTTTTAAAAATAATAATAATAACGCATGCGCAGTGGTTACCAAGAGAGATGCAGGTTAAGTTTGAGAGAGTAATTTGGTTATCTTTGGGAAGCTTACGTTTGAGAAAGTACGTTATGTGAAAAGAGTTCGGTACAGTGGCGTAGATAGCTTTTTTCAATGGGGGGGATATGACTTGGTAAAAAATTCATAAATCTTTTTTCTCAAGTTTCTAACGTGATATTAAAAAACTCATGGGGGGGATTGATCCGCCCCTATCTACGCCACTGGTTCGGTAAGCTAGATGATTGTAATAGATTTCTCCGTGTAGGCATTTAATTGATATCAAACTCGAATCTTTACCATTTCTGGTGAAGTGTTATATCAGAGATGACCTGTCTATTTCACCACCTTAAATAGATTGTTCGTTTTGAAGAGAGATTTCCATACATAAACTCAAAAGAACGTTTTATAGTTGCCGCATGACACATTTCATTAATAAAAAGACTACGAGAAATTATACTCGACGAGGCGTGGGCGCATTTCATGTGGGAAGTAGCCTTTGGTTACTCAGTGGCCTTAAAATTTAAACGGTTAAAAGCAATTAGTACCACTGCTGCCTTGAATGATCTTCATAAATCCAGCAACCAGAGAACGGAAGAGAATGGGAATATTGACGCGTTGCGTAGACTCTGGAAATAAAAACAGAACATGGAATATAAAATAGAGTGAACGGAGAGGGAATTTTGTTTGAGTATGTTTCATTTTATCTCTCATTTTTTTTACATTCTCATCAGAGAAGGTATTAGATTTGTGTAAAATTTGACCCCCCCAGTTTTTGTCAAATGTCCACGTTTTGGGACCCCCTGAATCCGAAAAAC
>CAJFCO010000433.1:224256-239945 GCA_904066015.1 Synergus gifuensis
GTATATATATATATATATATATATATATATATATATATACGCAAGCGCACGATGTACATTATACATACATAGAGTTTTAAAAATTGTCGAGAATTTACAATCGGAAAGTGTTTTAAAAATCAAGAATATATGTCTGGACATTTTATATAATCCTTATAAATCCCTGGAAATCTATTTAAAATTTGTTATATAAATTATAAAAGTTATAGAATATGAAAAAAATAAAGTTTGTAATTCTCTAAAAGAAGATTTACCGAAAACATTCTCTAGTTCTCAAAAGAATATTATATTTTAGTACTCAATACACTTATATTGTAATTTTTTCAAGATCGTAGACAAGGTATTTGTACATTGATCTTGAATGTTGTCATTAACAATAAATCAAAACTTTATCTACGATCTTGTGAATAGTATCTTAAGACATTCCCTTGCTGCAAAAAAGCAGGCCACTTGCATTCGCAGTAACGCAATTTTTCGCCTTTGGTATGTTTCCAGAAGAGAAGTACTGGAAGTCATCCGCGGAAGGAACCAGGAGAGCGCCGAATAAATGACGTGAAACCGAAGAGAACGGAAGCGACGTTTCGCTAACTCACAATTCCTCCCCTTTCCATTGCCCAACCTTGACATCGTGTGTACTGCTTTGTCGCCCGCATTTGCATTCTTTCTCTCTTTTTCTCTCTTCCACTCTCTCAGCAATTTCCCTTCCGTCCGTCCCCTCCGGAATCTCTGGAACAATCCTGAAAATCACGCTTACCTCCTTGTTGCCTTGACACACGTGCTCGGCTTTGAGAATCGCTGCTAGAAGGTGCAAAACTAAGAAAAACAGAGTTTAAAGAAGCAGATGGTTCATTTAGCTTTGGCTTACGAGAGGAGTCTGTCTGATTTTCAAGTCTAATCTCCTTCGACGATTTCACTACAATCTCTTGAAAGTCGCCTTATCGAATGCTCGCGAGACATCCACGCCATCAAGCACCGCAACCCTGTAACCTCAAGTAACGACCACTGAAGACTCCAAGAGAATTTACCGATAGAGTGCCAACTGACGATAACGCGAACTGTAATAAAATCTCTATAATCGCCGGATCACTATCAAATAATCCAAACCGCAGTCAATCAGTCACGCACCAAACACACACACCAACCTAAGCAAACAGTCTACGATAAAGTCTTCAAGAGCTCGAGGTACATAGCTTTAAACGATATCTATAACCTGAGGTAATTCTTGGGTTGCTATATATAGATCTTCCAGTTGTGAGTTGATGCGAGAAGCGAAAGAGAGACTGATTGTGAGTGAATGATATCTCTCCACATTTTTCCAAATTACATATCTATCATTGAATATCCATTTTAAATTATACCTCTTGTTTACATATATTGTACTTCCTTTAATTTCTTCTCTGAAAGACAACCTAGCAATTACCTCATATAAATATCGTTGAAGAATAGTTTTCTACGTCGTCGCGAGTGACAAGACGACAAGACGCGGACGACGCAGAGTGAAGGACAACAACTGATAGGGGACAACCCGAATTTATCCTGAGTCAACTTGAAGATGGCAATGGTCAACATGAACAACCTTCTCAACGGTAAAGATTCCCGATGGCTCCAGCTGGAAGTCTGCAGGGAATTTCAACGCAACAAGTGCACTAGACCAGACACGGAATGCAAGTTCGCGCATCCGCCAGCGAATGTGGAGGTACAGAATGGACGGGTTACAGCTTGCTACGACAGTATCAAGGTAAATACCACTTATTTCTACTCACCGAGTCTCCTTCTTTCGAGGAGGTCGGTAATCATACGTATATCATACCTTTATATTTACTCTTTGTACATATAGTTACAAGTGGTGCATCGCTTTTGTACCTTTCATGTTCAGCTCTACCTCTAAATGGCTATAAGCTTTATGAAAACGCTTAATAACGCACTAGAGGATACACGCGGATATCGATATTAGATTCGCTAGATATGCGTTAATATGGGGCTTTTTTGTAACACCTGCATGTAAAGTTCAATTTTACGCACCATCTACAGCTATCGAAAAGAAACTTTCTCTTTTTCCCCTTGGTGCATTGTCCATCAACAGTCTGAAATCAACGACTTTCAATCAGTTCTACAGGTTGTAAGAAGGCCAACTTTGAAGACAGGATGGGAAAAAAAGGATAGTATCAGCCATGGTCGAAAATAGTTTTTTCCGCCCTTGATACACAATATACTACTTTCTGCACGATGCGCTAAAGCCACTTTTTGATGCCTGCAGATGGTGCGCAAAAGAGGACTCTTTTGCAGGTTTCGCAAAAAATAGATTTCGACACTCGTGTTAAAAATTATTATAATGCTCTACAACTCATACACAAGGCTTATTCTTATTGTTAGTGTTGATCAATCATGCATAAAAGACGTTAATCAAGTCAATCTAGTGAATCAGGTTTGTCTTTATGTACATTATCTTTATGTACATTAACTTTTAATTATGCAGAGGACTTGGAAGTTCTTTATCTCTCTTAAGGGCATGTGGTGGTAAATGCCATGTAAGTAAATTCAGTTTCCACAACTTGATGTAAATACTAGCTTAAAATATTTATAATTTCAGACGTAAAGTTGCGGAAGCGTAATTTGCTCATGTGGTATTCACATAAACCTTTAAGACAATCATCAAAAATTGAAAATCAGTTCAAGAAGTCGACCTAGTTTAGTTGTATTCAAATAGTTTCTTAGATCCATCAAACCAAGTAGCCTCGTATTTGGAAACAATTTGGAAAGAAGCTTCAATTTCCTAACTGCGGAAGATAAAAAAATGAAAGCCACTATGCAAAATGAAAGAGCTTGAAAACACAAAGGGATATTTCTTCTTCTATGCTCTTCTGTCTTTAGAAATTCATTAGCTTATTACAAAACCATATTTACTTAATCAAGCGTACTAATAATATGTTAAATTAAACATTCTGGAAAACATCAGACATATTTCGGTGAAATTTAGAATTGATTTTTTGACATCAACGATTTTTATGAATATCATAAAAAATCATATATCATATCATCTTAAACTTTCAGAGATTCAATGAGATGGATGTTAAATTGTTACTCTCTCGAGCGAAATGTTATATCATGCTTCATGAATATTAATTATAGACACCTTGTTGTACGTCAACAAACTATATAGATACTTACATTAGTCGAAGATATCATGATGCAATGATATGCGAAACGTCACACCGCTTCATGAATATTATTAGTCACGGATGCTATTCTTGGATAACACCACTGACTATGTATATTATCGTAAATATGACAGTTTTCGAAGACATTTCCTATAAAGAAAGCTTATTATCTAGAACTAAATTTAAATACTACTTTATATACTTTACTTTTTTATCTGCGATACAGGGATCAAGAGTCATAAGCCATGGAGATATATATAATATATATACCCTTTCCGGAACTAGTTCATTGATAGTTTATATTCAAGATATTTCATTGATTCTGAAACCTAAGTCTTCAGGAAACATTACTGCATACAACAGTATCGTTTTTCACTTTTGTTTCAAATAACATCTAAATTCCTATCACTTAATGGGTTTCGCTATGTTCTTCAGATGATTTTTCACCCCCGTAGAAATATCAGATCTCAGGTATTTCTAATAATTTTCCAACTTGTCGTAAAATGTTTGATGCTGTTTGGTGATGCTTCATTAGGCTGTTATTTTCACGAAATTCGCAACATCGGCTCTCTCTTGACATTGCCTTGGTGTTGGTCAATTGGTTCCACTGCTTCTCTTTGAGTTGAAGCATACATAAGCTATAAGATCTATCCTTCTCGCATGTACTACGTAACACGGCCTACATGCCCTGGAATCGATATCCCGAGACGGCTCCAGTCTCAACGCGGAACGTTTTCTTACATCACAGTTCTCAGCTATAAGCAAGAGTACCAAATAAGGAACTGGCTCTATAGAACTGTCATAATGCGTTTATAACAAATCAGATGGCACGCGTCGAAAGTAAAGCAGGTATAGCTGTTCCCTTTGAAGTTTAACTGGGGCATTGTGTTACCTATTATGCGGAAAATCAAATAATAGAATCCTATACTATCATTTTTCAATAATCGTCTTTCAATGAAACCTACACTGTGGAGGTATCAACATTTTTAAAGGAATATTATCAAGGTTTTTTTGAAGTTAAATTCGTCAAGTATTTATATTTTCCATTTGTATGATGGCATGATGGTTTTCCAATTAAAGTGAGATCTTCACGAATGTATTTTCTATTCCGAAGAAGATTCCCTTTCTTGCTTGTTTTTTTTTTCTTTTATTTTCCACTGACATAAAAGTGCGACTTTTAAGAGTCTACCCTTCTCGATTTCCAACGCCTACCTATCGTCCTGTCTATGAATACCGAGGGTGAAAAAGCTTTGCCGGATGAAAGGTGATATCATCATGTATGCCAGCCTTTCTTCCTTCGAGGTGGAAATAAATGTGGAGGGTAGCGAAACACCTATTTGCGTCATCAATTATCAAAGTCACAAAGTTCCGAAAGCCTCTTTGCGAACGAGTTTTCGCCAGTCTTTTCAAAGAAAGCATGTCACGACTCACGATAATGCGATTAGTAGGAACTCGAGAACCAAAAGAAATGTGGCGAGGTCGGAAAAATAATAAGGTTACTTGTTAGAATTCCTTCTTGCTATTCAGTAGAGTTTTCGTGTAATTTTTTTTTCTTTTGCTTCTCTCGACTTTTCGCTGTTAATGTTTTCTAAAGATCACGTCCTGATATTATGTTCAGCTGGATATAAAAATAAGTGAGAGCAAGTGTCAGTATTAGTTTTTCATCTTAATTTGAAAAAGGAGAAAAAGAATTTCACTCCTGTGCACTCATATCAGTTTGCAGAGCAAATATTTTGAGAAGAGTTTTACTCTTGTAGGCAGAATTCTAGTTTTAGTATTTGGTACGTGAAATTAGATCACACGAAGTGAAGTAAACGCGCGTGCCGTTCGGTGATGAAGCAAGGCGAGAGAATTTAAACACAGTTAGCTGCAGTCGACTGAATATTCTTCCATCGCCAACGAAACGTTGCTGCTTCGTCGAACAGTCCAGTCTTTCAAAGCACATCATCCATCGACGTCGTCCCTAATTCTGGAAGCTATTACGGGCTGCCGGAACTTCTTGAAAGACGATGTTGTCCCCGATGATCGAGACTCTAGCTTTACTCAAGTTGATTTTATATTAAGCCTCTCAAAGCAGATTGACAAAATGGTATATGGTTTAAGTTCTGAACGTTCAAATGAACGAATTTTTGTATTGATTGTATTTTAAACTATAAACACTTTTTATAGTTTAAAATACAATCAATATTCGTTTTGATATACAATCAAAAATTCGTTCTTTTGAACGTTCAAAACTGTTCAGTCATAAAATGGTTATGCAATGTGACTCTTCGAGATTTCAGTCGATTTTCAAAAAAGCTTATTTCATAAAATAGCAAGCTCTTTTTTATGCGGTAGGATTTTATTCATGAGTCTTGTCAAGTTGGAGAGTTTAATCTGGTTTCAAATCAATCACGTTATATCGATGTCTAGACCTTTAATATTATCCGATATGGCCCATAAAGGAGTATACTGTAGTTACGATACCTTACAGTTTATGTTACAAATTGATTGGGTATTTTCTCCCCTATCGCATCAATTAATTCAATTGTTATTTACATAGGAATATATATATAGGGTCATCAGCTCTTTATAATTCCTCCAATGACCGAAAGTGGAGAACGACGTTAAAGGAGTTATCACGCTTAATCAACGTCAGCTCGACATATTTACCCGGTGGCTATATTTAGTCCGTAGGTTAGGTGGGTTTAAACGGGCTACGGGGTTTAGGAGTGCCCGAGTTCCGGCTGCTTTTATCACAAGGAAATATCTAGTCTGGGAGGTCGTAATTTTACTATAAAATTTACTGGCTGGCTGCAACTGCAAATATTTTCCAGGCTTACTCCATAGTATGTGAAATAAAATAATAGGAACGTTTCAGCTCACTGACAAATGCTACTAATATCAAGAGCATGCAGGTAAATACCAGAGTTTTTTCAATTAATCTTAATTAAAGTGCTTCCAATCATGGGCTTGGATATCAGGGTATCGAGATATTAGGATATTTCGCTTTGTTTTTAGAGCAGATTTATTCCCCTTGGCCTGATCGGTGGATGTCAAAACTATGAAAGCACGCTTATTTTATCAGTTCGTTACACCCGACTGGAGATTGACATTTCTCTATTTCTCCTTTATTTTCCAATTCTCTGATACCGATAATCGAGTCACGGAATAGTAAATTATACCGTGAGAGATGATACACCCAAAATAACCTCAACTATCTTTTTAGGAGGTTAGACATTTTTTGCTCCTCTTTTTTTATGTCTCCAACTCACATTTGTATTTCCTTTGGTGGTTCATATTTATTCAATTCAGAACAGTTCGGAATGATTAGGTTTCAGATTTTTTCATATTAGATTCTAAGATATTATTCTTTTCACATATTCCTACGTAGATGTCAATTGTTTTTCCATTGCGCAATGCTTTGATCCACTTTGGGATCAAAAATTGACATCCTGGGATGTAGTGTGCAGGATTTCAACAAATATCAGAATTTTTCAAGAGATTTAGTATATCCGTAAATTGTTATGATAGGATATATCGGAAAACTCTCAGAGGAATGTAATTCCCGAAAAGCTGTATGTATTTTGTAAGTGCTATTGTCAATCTCTGATGGAAATGATGATGAGAGTGAGGGAGCTGATTTTTTTCCGAGAATTAAATTTTTTTCTGGAAAGATTTAAAAGGAAAGAGAAAAAAAATCAAAGGCTGAAAGGTATGGATGCACATTTGGCGGTTTCGCCGACGCGAACTCGAATAGGTACATACCTACTCGGAAGAGGTGCTTCACGTTGGCAGACACGAAAAATATAGTTAACAGCTGCCGACCGCACCTGTCGCCCGTCGGTCAGTGCGACCAAAATACGGAACGTTACTTGTGATTCGTGAACTGGTACGCTGAAAACAAAGCTAGTAAAGATTTTTTTACTTCTCCTTTTAAGGGATTACTTCCTCCTCTCTATTATATACGTCATCGTAGATGGTTAACTTAAATATATTCTGAAATATTCAGATATTCGATAGAAAAATGCCTTGCGTATAATTATGAGAGTAGGAGGTATAAACATTTATGGTACCGTCTCGATTATACATTCGACTATAAAATTTGAGTGAGATACAAGGAGAAACCCTTGAGAAACAAGGAAACTCGAGATATCCCTTCGAGATTGATGAAACTTTTATATGTTGTAGAACATTAAAAACATGGTATTACTATAAGAGCAAATTTAGTTTTGTTAATTTAACACTTGTAATAATAAATATTTTTTCTTAAATAAAAATGTTTTATTGAAAAATATTTATTATTTGAAACATAAAGTTGGCCTTTAGAAATCAATAAAAGAAAGAGAAATAAGAAAATATTTGAATTAAAATTATTTTTGGAATTATTTTCCTCTAGGGTTTGTCGACTTTTCAAGAATATTACATTTCGTGGAAATTCATATTTAAATTCGTTATTCCGCTCAGCCATTGGGACTCAGAAGCTGACTGGTGGGAGTCGGGCGGAGAGGGAGAAATGAGAAAGCGTGGAGACGAGTGAGTGGGAGAAGCGAGGAGCTCAGTTCGCTCCCAACTCGCGTGGAATCTACAATGTAGGAATTAGAAATCGCCACGTCCCGCGCTCGCGATTAATTTTATATTAATGAATATCTTCCGTCATAATTTTAAAGTAACAAATGTTCTTATTCCTTACCGGTAGTTTATTGTTGAGTGGTTTTTAAATTGTGCAAGTGTTTTTATTTTGTGATATTTTTGAAAAGTTTTCCAAGCTTTACGTTTCTTGGAATTTCGGAGTTAATTACTCGAGTCGGGAGTGGAGGGGGAATCGAGGAGCTCAGTTCGCTCTCATCTCGTGTATAGTCCAAATCGTAGAAATTAGAAACCACGCGTACCACGTTCGCGATTTTAAATGTCTTCCGTAATAATATTCAAGTGAAAAGTTTTTTTTATTTTTTTCTGGAGTTTATTGTAAGGTGGTTTATTTCGGTAAGGTGGCACTTTATGTGGCTAATTTAAATTATTACTGTTTATTGTATATAACTTTCCAAAAATTCATACAGCTTTTTTTGAGTGCCTGTGAAATTAAAAAAATTTTCAAAACACAATTGAACGAATTTTGAAGAGCTTCATACTATATTTCAAGATATTTCAAAAGATTATTATTATTTTATTATTATTTGATGATATCAAATTCGGAGAGTGACACGTCGATGTTTCCTTGTTAGTCATTTATTTGAAGAAAACTGTTATCTGTAGAATGAAGATTACAGATGTATTCATAATGAATGATAACTTTATAATTTAGATAAGAGTTTTTATACTTAAGTTGGATTTTAAAATATATATGAATGTGTGGTTAGGAATGAATTAATTCTCTCTTATTCTTGTGTAAAAATCTTGAAGAATATCTTGCACGAGTTTACTCGTCTGGTTCGTCGAAGCTAGCTGCATTTATTAATTACTCATTGATTAAGACTTTCATAAGCATTGTAAGTTGAGTGACCTCATTGTTGTGGAATCCAATACTCCTGACCTGTGATCTACATACATTACGTATCATATTCAATCAACCTATTCAAGTCTCTTGACCTATCACGTTGATGTGTGAGGTTGATTATGATCTTTGAAAGTGTCAACTAATCAAAGCAAATGTCATTCATTGATTACTCTATTCAACTTCGGTAGATTTCAATCCTAAGTGATAAGTTAGACGTTAAACCTCTCCCCTGTTATTAAATCAGAATCCTACATCAGATTTCTTTAGGTACCTTTAATACCTATTCCAAATACTTATCATCAATAGACATTAATCTTTTGAGCGGCTTTCTCTTGAATGAATTAAGTGAATTTGTAAGGTTATGGCAATAGGGAGGTGAATATAAGCGCATCGAATTGATGGGCTTCAGATCAGTGTGGGGAATACCATATATCGCGTGCATGTAATATATGGCTGGTCGGCATTAGCCGCAATGCCTGTCTATGTAATAGAACGTATAGGTGGATACTGGATAGGTGCTACGGTTGCTGGAGTGTAGGGTTTATGCAAGAAGGGGTGGAGAACGGGACAGGATGAAATGGGATGGGATAGAACGGGAACAGGAACGGGTGGCGCGCGAATGGCATTCTGTGGTCAGTTCGGTATGTGCCTATATAACGTCACGTGTTATCGATTCCCGGCCTCGAACCCTGCCGTCATGTCGCGGTTTATTATGCTCGTTCTCAAGCTACATATGTGATAGACCTCTGTATGATCTATATCTTATGTAATGCATTTCCTTAGTTCCAATCCGGATATAGAAGACCACAAATTACAATGACCCTTATTATTACGATTGCAAACTATATATATATATCATAATTGAGACATCGCCTGAAACATTCCTTTTAATAGGGTGTCCAGCCATTTGATAAAACAAGAATTTACCGGGAATGTAAGAAGGAATTGATTCAAGCCCAATTACAAGTTTGGCCCCAACTTGGAAAATTATTTTATGGCTACAACAGGGTTAATATCTTAAATCTAGTTGAAGCCTACTTTGTTTCATAGCTCGATTCCAGCGCCATCAACTTGGCTCTTGAACACAGTTAAGTAGATGACAAATAGGTTGGTTTGTGGTATATGTTGGCGAGTGTTTTTGCGATTTTGGAAGTGTTAATTATTAATTTTTATTAAAAATGCCGAAAGTGAAAAGTACTCGTCGCGTTAGAGGGCATCGAGCAATTTGCAACATTCCCAGGTTCCAGAACGAAAACGGAAGTAAGTAAATAAATCATCATCTCTTGTTGGGAAAGTTGATAGTCTGATGGTATAAAAATATAGGTGTGTTTTATTAAATACATATAGTATTTAAAGGTCCTCTAAAAGAGAAATTATGTACGATAACTTGTATTGCAGACAGTCACGCAAACACATAGGTGATTCACTTTTAAGATATGAAGATAATTCTTCATATCTCATTATATTGCATGAATGAGGTAGGAAAGAGTCCTCCTCTCGTGACCAGACTTACTTTGTAACCAGTAGACTTTGAACGATCGATTAAAGACAAATAGTTAGTGGCTAATTAAAACAGTACATGAATAATAGTTGAGGTATTGTATAAGATATAAGACTTAGTATTCTCCCTAGGGTCACGATTGAAATCTATCTTATGTTTGGTATCAGTAATAAATAATGTGCAAGACAGATTTTGTACTATTAATTTTATTTAATTACTTAATTTATATCAATTGAATGTTAGGTAAGACGAGTAGATAAATTAATTCAAGAAACAAGATAATCCGACAGCTTTTGACTTTTCAATGTGTGTAAAAAAAACATCAGCTGTAATCAGTCCGCACTGCTGAAAATACTTATTTTTAGAATCATGTACTTAAAAAAATGTTGGTCGAAGTGGTGAAAAGTCTTTGCTTTACTCGAGCAAGGCACAGCATATTAATAGCATCGCTTATTCGTCCCTTTCCCAAACACCCTTCCACGACGATAAAAAGTAGTATATTTTAGTCTCGCGTGGTTGAGTAGCGTTACGTCATTTGCCAGGAATAAATATATTTAGAGCGCAATGCTTTTTTCCTAATGGGGTGACAATAAAATGAAATCAACGTCTACGGGCGAAAGTTTACTTTTTGTGTCACTGTAAGTCTGTTTGACAAATTAAAATTTGCAAAATATATTTGCTGTTTACAGTAATATTCGTGATTATAAAAAAAACTGAGAATATTTCTAAACCTTTTATTTTTTTAGGGTAGAATGAAATTCCTTTTAAATACGATCATTTACTATTGAAGAAGGAAAAAAGTCAGTAAAGCAGTGTTTTCCCTCTGCCGCTAGGGTATAATGAATAATGGATGACGCAATTATATTGTAACTGATAAGATAAACTGCCCAATTACTTTCTTTCCATTGAACCGTCTAACCCAGGTGCGAAAATCGATCGGCTGCCAGAGTTTGACCATCGGCCCCAAGTCGGCCCTTCTTTGGTAACCGATCTACGGTAACCAGAGTTGGGCCGACTAAGGTGTTTTCAAGCTTCCATGGTCCCACCGACGTTGGCAACCTACGTCGGCAGCGGGCGAAATGCCGACTGTTGGCTGAATTCCGGCCCAAGTTTGGGCCGACAATCGGATAAACTATGGCAGATAGGTTGGTACGACCGCAAAAATTCGGTCGGTCTGACTCTGGATACAGAAGTCGGTGGACCACAAGTCACCTTGATGCACCCGACGGTCGGCCCAACCTTGGCCCAAATATGGGCCGACTGTCGGATATACTCTGGTTCATTGTTTCAAAAAGATCGTGAAAGTACGATCGGCCCGACTCTGGGCAAAAGATGACCCGCCCATCGGCATAACGTTGGCTTTTACAAGTCACCATGATGCATCCGACGGCCGGCCCAACCTTGGCCAAAATATGGGCCGGTCGTCGGATATATGATGGTTCATTGTTTTAAAAAGACCGTGAAAGTAGGGTTGGTCCGACTATTTCGCTTGGACTAAACAATTTTATTTATTATCCGGCAGTTATTATATATTTTTATTTCATTATTATTATTAATTTTATTTATCCAGCGGTTCAATTTAATATTTGTGTATGCTCGGATTGAGTATACCCTGGAAAAAATGTGGGACCACCATCTCGAGAGCTTAGGGTAATGGTTAGGTAGCTGGACTCGCGTCCCGTAGGTCGTGCGTTCGATTCCCCCCCAGCGTTGCGTGCGAAATTTTATTTGTTATATAAGCGTTTAAATTTACAAATAACGATTAGTTATAAGAATATCCATAATATTAGTGCGAATAAACCATGTTCTTAATTAATAATTGTTTTTTAAGACATTTTTTTTCACTTTTATGTAACTCATCTTGCCAATGTTGTACCAACTATGAAAAATCAAAGTCGGCCACACATTGTTGCCCACGGTTGGGCCGAAATCATCCTAATAGATGGCCCATCTATGGGACCAAATGTCGGGCCAACGTTGAGAACCAATAGGCGGCCGACCGTTATCATTTAGCTAGTTGGCCCGACCTGTGGCGCACAAAGTTGGACCGACCGTCCGACGGTTGGCCCGACCGTGGGCCGATGGTGAATTCGCACCTGGGAGCATGTACCAAAAGTTTTTAACGTTCAAATGAACGAATTTTTGTATTGATTGTATTTTAAACTATAAACAGTGTTAAAACATTAATTAATTTTCATTAACATTAATGTTTTAACACTGTTTATAGTTTCAAATACAATCAATACAAAGATTCGTTTATTTGAATGTTCAGAACTTAAACCACATCGTCTAGCTTTATACTTCTTTATATGTTTACTTCTTTTGTTTTTTGATTTTGGTTATAAGGTTAGAGAATTAATCTATAAATACAAATTGTCAAGTAGATTTTAAGCTTTTATTATGTCAGTAGTATGTAGGGAAGAGATACTAAAGTGGAATTGTCGACCTTGTGAATTTGTATTATTCAAATCGTTCACTTTTTACTCTGTGTGGAAGGGTAGTGAATTAACGATGAATGCATTAATTAGCATCCTTTCCTCTCTTACAGAATGCCAGTTACGTTCCACTATACCGAGTTCGAATTGAAGCGGTTCAAGTCCAAAATTAAAATTCAACTGTATACTCGAACATTTGCATATAACGTATAACGTGCTGTGGGATGAAGCGATAGAGCGAGAAGCTTACGCGTTTAAATGGAGAATGTATCAAACGCATGAAATAGTATGTAAATTGGTGAAGAAAATAATTTCTTGTTAATTATCGGAGAATCAAGATTAGATTTCGCTCCATTTTTGTTGAAAAGTAAGAAACAGGGATCAATGAATTGACGAGAATTGATGGTTAGTGTGAGTGTTCTAGGGTGTTTTAGACAGGGATAGAAATTCAAGATGGTCCTCGTAATGGTAGTAGTGCATGTGTGAGTATGAAAGTGGAGGAGGGTAGACAGGATGGCGAGCAACAGCCGCTGCTCTTTTGTTTTCTGGGACGAGAGGGTGGCTTCGATGGCTTCGAAATGAAGGAACTAGATGGCAGAGAAAGCTCTGCACGAGTGGTCTAGACAAAGCGAAGTCTTCGTGCGGGATTTCCGAGTCGAAATCTACAATTCTTTCAGAGCAACTCACCCATTGCTCCTTGAAAGTATTTTCCTTGTAATCCGATCAGTATCGCTTACAATTTTTCTGTACTTCTTTTTTCTTGTTTTCAGACTGCATAATTACAAAATTTCACATCCTATTCCACCAATCACAAAAATTCTTTTCACTGAATATAGAAATGAAACATTGAAATGATACTTTTGTAGAAAGTTGAGAAATTGTGAACAGTTCTGGAGTCATTTGTATACTTCTGGCGGCAAGTGCGAACAGATAGATTCCTATCTCAATATAGAAAAAATTCTGAATCGAGGGAGGACATTTTTCATGCAGGCGAAATGGATCGCAATTCGGGTAAATCTGCAGTAATTTAACTTTGTAGTCTGTTGGATGATGGGGTTAGGCGCCAGGATAGATATCGCGAAAATAAGTCAAACGTCTTAAGGTAAATGGTGCCGTCAAAGATTTTCTGGCTTGGGGCGAATCTCGAAGTCTGGATAAATAGTACATTGGCTGACAGTACCGACACTGGCCAGAAATGTTGGCTAGGATAATGAACGTAGCCGCGGACACCGTTGCCAATTTCTTATTCCACCACCAGAGTCTTCATTAACCGAACTCATCTTCGAAAGAACTCTCTTTGGTTTTAATCCTCCATTTCTTGTAGACTTACTTCCTTCGGTCTAATAGAAAAGCAACACTCACGTGCCAATATCTATTAAAAGATGACCAAGAAACTTGCACTAAAAGTGATGTGGAATTATTTATTTTATGTTTTTAGAAGCGATTGGTTTTAGTCTGAAACGAGCGTGTCCTTTTACGTGGTTAACAATGTGTTGCAGCGGAAGGTTGGTTATGTGGTGATGTGTCAAAGCAAATGGTCATTAGTCTTTTAATGATAAAGACTGAGCAAAGAACCATATAATTGCTGAGGAGCTTTATAATGTGAGCAATACGAGTCACGTACGTACGAGGCAGGATGATAGCTCGCGGGTGTGACGACTAGTTACATACTAGGCGATACATACTAACTTTTTACAGTTGAAACGAGGCGCGTCCAAGTACAAAAACCGACGGAACGTCTACATTGTACCCCTTTGGTATGTAACTACACATACGCATACCTATCCCCTAGGTACATCTAGACGGCATAATGAGAGCATTGTTCCGAGAAACTGCAGTCGCATTGTTGCCACACGCCTGTCCTTCTCTCTTGCTCTTGTGTGTGTGTATTTGTGTGTGTGTGTGTGTGTGTGTGTGCCTTTCTCTATAGTAGACGCTAATTCCCCAGTTGGGCTCTTGTTCATTCGAAATCATTCCTGTTGCAGAACACTAGATGTTTCTGTGTTCGGAAGGGAAACTTGAGAATAACAGGAGACTTATTGTAATCATGACTATCCTTGTACTTTGAAAAAATCTTGCAATTTTGTAGTTTAAAACACAATCAATACAAAAATTCGTTCATTTGAACGTTTAGAACTTAAACCACATTGAGGAAATGATTATCTCTCCAAACAAACACATGTGTTTGCTTGGAGAGAAGAAAAAGGAGAAAAGGTATGGTTGGATCAACCATATATATTGATAAATATGGCACATTCATATTATATGGTTGCTGCAACCAAAGTTTGGTTAGGGCAACCATTCAATAAAGGCTGCAGCAACTCAGGCACGAAAGAGCCTATCGGAAAACAGCGTTCTCGTCTTTCAGTAATGTTTTTTATGTCAATTCAATTAAAGGCTTTGATACCTTATGCAGCGCTGGCAATCGTAAAAAGGAGCAGTGAGTTCGTTTTAATTAGCAGTCCTGTGAGTTTGGTTTCAATTATCGGCTATTAGTAACTTTACACACTCCTTTCCCTCCTATCTTCTTATCACTGTCCAGTGTCGATGAGTCGAGCTTTCCAATTATGACGTGTTATGCTAGCGCTGTATTTTCTATTATTAGACCCTGCGCTAGACTGATGTAACGTCTGCAAAAACACATGCTGAAATCTTCAATTCATTCGCCAGTAGTGTATTCTCTATTCTCATGATTTCTTCTTTCACATATATGACTAATACTAGTTTTTCTTGTGAACAATAAATTGTGTAATAACAATCATCTTATTAAGACATATCGCTGCGAACCAGACTACTTTTGGTCAAGGTCGTTTCAGTACTATACAATTCAGATATTTTGCGTCGCGGGTATATGCTTATCTTAGGAGATGATTGTATTTGTACTTTATTAATGGTGATTTGCAAGAAAATATCTTTACGACTAGGAATCACGTGAGCTTAATTGCAATAACAAAAGTTAGAATTCTGCATCGCAGTTAAGAAATGTAGATTTTCCAATGCTTTATCAGATTTGTATTTGCGTGGAAATTTAATAAGTTAAATTGGATTTAATAATTGAAGGACGACACTGCATGCAGGAGTAAGTGCCAAATTTATGACTGAACAGTTTTGAACGTTCA
>CAJFCO010000433.1:247857-260489 GCA_904066015.1 Synergus gifuensis
CAAATGAATTAATGTTTAAGAACAGTTTATAGTTTAATATACAATAAATACAAAAATTCGTTAATTTGAACATTCAGAACTTTTGGTACATAATGCAAGCAGAGACTGTGCTAAATTGAATTCCTAAGAGGCGATAAAAACTTAATGTTAATACAAGTGAATTAATGTTTTAACACTGTTAATAGTTTAAAATACAATCAATACAAAAATTCGTTCCTTTGAACGTTCAAAACTTAAACCACATTTTTCGAATTATATGAGTAAACTACTGTTTAAATATCTACTATGTAAATTGTAAATAGTTAAAAGTATTTTGCTTTTATTGAAAACCTGTACATGCGCGACAGATTTTCTTTCACTCGATTTGTATATATCCTGGCATTCATAGTCTCGGTCCATTGATTGGACAAATGCGGACCTTTATATTTAATACAGAAACTCGTTTCAAAAGCACGTCATTCTGAAAAGTGATAGTTGCGATTGCGCTTGCTGGTTTTGTGTATGACTCAAACAGTCAAAAAGATTTCGCTTTGCCACAAACACAGTTGCTGTCATTTATCGCGATAGAACTATGACGCATCCGACAATGTAAATAATTCAAGGCTCAATTACGCAAATTGCGAGTCGACGCCCTGTTTCGACCCCCTCGAAAACGTTCCGCGCCGTTTCATTCCGACATATATAGGATATTACACGAGACCCCTCACCCTCACCCATACTGCAGTTGCTAATAACTAGTTTCGCGCTTTTTACCAGAAAAAAAATTTATGTATTCGAGAAAATTCGTACTTACAGTTTGCCATTATATTCCTTCGATCCGTCTAATTAATTTCACTACGCAAATGAGAAAATGACCTTTCACGTGGAATTTATGGGTTCAACTTCTTAGTAATTATTATTATACAACACGTTTCGAGTTTTTTGCTCTTTTGACCAAAGGTTTTAATAAAACAGGCGTTTGGTAGCTTGTGATACAGTTTTCTACACATATGAATTCAGAATTGAAATAAAATTCCATGAGATCCTTTAACATTTCATACTGAAGATGAGTATGAAAAATAGAAAGCTGAGAATTGAATGAAACAAGCTCTTGCAAGTTGAATCTAGAATTATTTCTTTTATACCAGGGATGATTTATGGCTATTCAAACAAACTTGTGTGTTTGAAGGTATTACATTGGGTAATGCAAATACGCTAAAATACCCAACACAGCAGCGACAGCCTCGGTACATTTAGAGGTTTATTTAGCAACGCTGCGTACAGCGGATTCTGTATCGCTAATCCTTTTCCGAGCAAGAAATTTGAGCGATTGACCGTGTACTTACTCCGGCATGTAGTCGACTTACTGGACGATTTACTAGTAACTTTATATTCAAAGGCTTTTAGTTAGTTACTAAATCTAGTAAGTTAGTTACTAGTTAGTTACTATATCTCGAGTGTAATATACTCTACCAACTCCACCAATTTCAGACTAAAACATTTGATTGAATCAAACTTTGTAGGATAATTTTGAAACGCGTTTGTTTCTTAAGTAGTAACATAGCTATCTAGTCAGACAGTGAAAAGGGTCGTCACTCCATTTTCCATGACTATTTTTCACGGTTTCAAAAAAATGTATGACTGAACAGTTTTGAACGTTCAAATGAACGAATTTTATATCCACGAATATTGATTGTATTTTTAACTATAAACAGTGTTATAACATTAATTCATTTGCATTAACATTAAGTTTGTAGGGAAGAATATGAAAGACATTATAAGTGTCTTCAATATTCTTCCATACAATATTAATGTTAATGCAAATGAATTAATGTTTAAGAACAGTTTATAGTTTAAAATACAATCAATACAAAAATTCGTTCATTTGAACGTTCAGAACTTAAACCACATACTTCAGTGCTCTCTATATTAATAATAATTATTCTTTCTACGACAATACAATAATACAAGTATTTATAATTAATAATAAAGAAAAATAAGATAAACCTGTTAAATCAAGATTAATACTTGTATAATATCACACACACTTCAGATTGCACAACCCTAGCAAATAATTAATCTCATGTGTAATTAGCACTCGCTTTTTTTTTTTTTTTTTCGTACTAAGACCTTTTTAGCAGATTTTTTTTCAACCACGGGACGTAGAAGCAGGCTTGAGATAAGTAGATATGTCCCGAGGTAATTGCATGCTTTCGTTCCAGAAGCGCTTCCTCGTGCCCGAAGCTCGGTCCTAACCGAAGTCCTCCCAATGGGTGGTGGTTGGTCTCCCCTTTTTATCTCCCCCCGCCACCCCTTTCTACCCTCCATGCTTTACTCGACACCATACTCGCTCTGGAATCTAGCCGTCGGCTCTGGAATACGGCACGCTAATTCACGTTAATCTAATTTGCCGCGAACCAACCAGCAATGAGTACAAACAACCTACGAACACAAACAATTCCTTTCACTCTTCAAAAAATTCGTAATTATTATTACATTTTAATCTGCTCTTGTACAATTATTTTTGCTTTCTTCCGTCGCTTCTAGCATTTGTTCGAAATTATAGAAATTCTTGTGTTTAACAAAAAAAAAAAAAAAACATATCAAAATTACTAAGGGAGCCTTCATTAATTATGTAAGAACGATTTTCAAAATTTCTGATCCCTCCCTTCTCCTCTCGTAAGGATTCGTAAGATTTTTCACCCTCCACCCACTCAAAACCAAATGGACGCTTCCTAATTATTATTTTTTTTTTGGGGGGGGGGGGTAATTAAAAAAAAAATTATTATATATCTTTCACTTGGTATTCGGTACTATTAAATTGATCAAAACCACTTCGAATCCATTGCTTATAAAGAAACACGAGCCTGAAGGACGAGCAATTTGTTGGTAAATGCAATAATTGGAAATTGTAATGGGTTCGTATTGCAGTGTCTCCATTACCGGTTTACATCCCTTCGATCACTCGCTTTTCCGAGTTCCATTTTTCTTCGTTCTTCTTCATTCCTGACAAAACATCCGACTTGTGGTGCACACTTTTCTGTTTATTTTTTTTTTTACCTCAGATACCCGATTTTCCTCGAAATAAGGAAACGGAAAGATCAGCCATTCGTGTGCCGTCGACTTTTCCGGATACTCGACCGCCCCATTGGTCGCATAAACGGTGATTTGTCGAGAAACCTGCTACACACTTCAGTTGGCTCTGGTCAATCGGGCCACCAGTTTCCGTTCTCTACACTTCAACCTAATGGTTTACGAATTCGATTAAGGGATTGATCCCTAATCAAATTTATCCGCCCCCGATGCACTTTCTAGATTACATCTTCAAAAAATTCTATTGTGCTGCACGGTCAGACACTATAGTGTATGCGAGGTTTTCGAGATATTTTTAGGGAGAAACCACTTTTTTAGAAAGGAATTTCTAGAGGTTTCCAGAAATTTTAAGGGAATTTGACGATTTTTAAGTGATTCTTACGAAATTCAAAAGAGTTTTAGGATTTTAAAAAGACTTCCTCGAATTTTAAGGGAGTTTAGGATATTTCGTGAAATTTTAAAGGAATTTATGCAATTTTAAGAGACTTTTAAGAATTCTTAGCGATTTTAAAAGGGATTCTAAATGTTTTGAAATTTGGAGAAATTTTAAGAAGTTTATAAAATTTTAAGAAGATTTCAAAGAATTTCAGCGATTTCTAAGGTTTTCGTGTAATTTTAAGGAATTTCAAAAGGTTTGTATGAGTTTTATGGGGTTTTAAGGAATTTTAAATGTTATTCTGGAATTCCAAGGAATTTTAAGATATTTAAAAAGATTTCTAAGAATTGTGAGGGATTTTATGGAATTTTGTGGGATTTCTAATCATTTTAAGTGATTTCAAGAGATTTTTCTGATATTGAAAAGAGTTTCTGAGAATTTTAAATGGAATTTGATCAGATTTCTGATAGTTTTAACGAATTTTAAAGATATAAAAGGATTTTAAATGTTATCGTAAAATTTCAAGAATTTTTTAAAGTTTGTCAGGGAATTTTATGGAGAGATTTTAAAAGATTTTTACGTTTTTTTAAAAGATTTAGTAGAATTTAAGAGGATTTCAAAGGCACATTTTTTAAGGACTTTCAAGAAATTAGTCGATTTTTAACATATATTGTGGAAGTTTTATGGATTTGATGGATTTTTATATAGGATTTCTAATAATTTAAAGTAATTTCAAGAGATTTTTCAAATTTTTAAAAAAATTTCTAGAATTGTTAAGTATTTTATGGAATTTGGCGATATTTCTAATGATTTATAGGAATTTTAAATGTTAAGGAATTTCAAAACGTTTCTAGGGATTTTAGAGATTTTCATGAATTTTAACGTGAATTTCAAAAGATTTTTGATTTTGAAAATGTTTGTGGAATTTTAAGGGATTTAAAAAGGTTTCCGAGATTTTAAATTGTAGAATTTCGAAATTTCGAAAAGTTTCTGATAATTTTAAAGGATTTTAAGGTATTTTAAATTTTATCATGTAATTTCTAGAAATCTTAAGAGAATTCAAGAGATTTTAATGATTTTTAAAAGACATCGCATCTTTAAGGATTTTATTAAATTTTATGAGATTTATAATTTTAAAGGATATAAAAGGATATAAAAGGATATAAAATAAAGGATATAAAGGATATAAAAGATATTTTCAATATCAGAAAAATTTCATTGTTATAATAGAATTTGAAAGAATTTCAGGAAGTTTATGGCAATTTTGACAGATTTTCACGAATTTTAAGCGATTTCGAAGGTTTTCGTGAAATTTTAAAAGATTTAAAAAGGTTTCCGGAATTTTAAATCTTGTACAATTTCGAAGTTTTGAAAAGTTTCTGATAATTTTAAAGAATTTTAAGGGATTTTGAATTTTATCATGTAATTTCCAAAAATGTTAAGAGAATTCAAGAGATTTTTTTTTTTAAAGACATCGCCTTTTTAAGGATTTTATTAAATTTTATGATATTTCTAATAATTTTAAAGGATTTCAAGAGATTTTTCTGATTTTGAAAATATTTTATGGGGTTTAAAGGAATTTAAAGCTTGACAGAGGTTTTTTTTATCATTTTTTAAAAAGATTTTGTAGAATTTATAAGAATTTCGAAGGTTTTTGAAAAATTTTAAGAGTATTCAAGATATTTTTCTACTTTTTAAAATATTTTAAAATTTTTAAGGATTTCATGGAATTTGATGAAACTAATGATTTTACAAGGTTTTAAATGTTAAGAAACTTCAAGAGGTTTCTAAGAATTTTTAGAAATTTTCACGAATTTTAACATAGATTTCAAGAGATTAATGATTGTGAAGGTTTTTGTGAATTTTTAATGATTTTCAAGAGCTTTCTAGGAATTTTAGTGTTTTTGAACGAATTTTAATCAATTTCGAAGGTTTTCGTAAAATTTTAAGGGACGAGGGCAAACAAACACGCGTGCGATTATTTTCTTTTTTTTTTTCCTACAACTTGAAGTCATTCAAAAGCCAATCAGGTTTACAACAACAATGTATGCAAGATTTTCGAGACATTTCGTGACACCTCTTTTTTAAGATAGGATAGGATATATAATACACGTTATACATAATATATTTCACTAACGTTTCTTTATATCTTAAGTACTTTTTAGAAAACTGTTTTAGATTTTTTCATGTGGTTTACGTTCTGAACGTTCAAATGAACGAATTTTTGTATTGATTGTATTTTAAACTATAAACTGTTCTTAAACATTAATTCATTTGCATTAACATTAAGTTTGTATAGAAGAATATGAAAGACACTTATAATGTCTTCCATATTCTTCCATACAAACTTGATGTTAATGCAAATGAATTAATGTTTAAGAACAGTTTATAGTTTAAAATACAATAAATTCAAAAATTCGTTCATTTGAACGTTCAGAACTTAAACCACAGAATTTTTCAGCTGCTAAATTAATTTTTCGATAGGTACTTTGATTTTTTATAACCCGATGTACGAAAATGAGTATAGTGGTAAAAAACATGGCGGTAATTCATATGTGGAGCCATAGCCAAGGCAAATATACATTATCCCTTCGTACGCGTTGTCCAACGTTATTTATATTTGATCAGCTGCCACCGTCGAGTCGGCTCAACTGGAGCAGCGATGCACAGTTTAACTCCCAGACTTAAAACTACTCGACACCTATCTTGAAACTAGCATGCTGTCATTTGTACGACTCTTGTTCTCGTTTTACGATTCGCTCCGCTGCTGATTTCCGGGAAAGCTGAGATTTCAAAGATTCACTATCTCCACCTTAATCACTAATTACAGATTAAATCCACTCATCTGCTAATTCAGTCATGGATAATAAATGTTGAATCTAAATTAGTTTCACTCATTCCACATTTAGTGCAGTTAAAGTCTGGCTAGGTATCTCTTAAACTGTAAAAAACTTTAAATTATGTTGTAAATGCATAACATGATTAGAAGTTTCTGCTTTAAAAATAAATTGGACACTATACTTTTTAAGATATGAAATACAATTTGATTTATAGGATTTCAACAGATTTCAAAAGGGTTCAAGAGTTATAAATACGTTTTTTGCAAGTGCTTGTAAATTTTTTATGTGGTTTAAGTTCTGAATGTTCAAATGAAAGAATTTTTGAATTGGTTGTATTTTGAACTATATAAACAGTGTTAAAACACTAATTCATGTGCATTAATATTCTGCTATATCATTTCTTTGAATCAAAGAAATATTTCTTTATTCAAATACTTTTTTTTCTCAGTGTAGGTGACTAGATTTCGAAACCCTTTTTGCACCTGGCTCGAAAGTAGTAAAGTTTGGAAAAAGAAAGGTGAAATTCAGAGATTTATAGAGGACGTTATTCTCGTACAGCGAGAGGTCGAGGATACTTCAAGATGACGTTAGCCGCGAGCTGCTAGTATGGGTTTTTAAGTGACATTTATGAGAATGTATTAAAGCTCGCGTAATTACAATGGTTCTCGGTACCTTCGCCTTCGCCTTTGCTGTTTTCAGTTCACTCTCGGGTTCACTCTTCTGCCTAAGATTTCCTCCTTTATATTTTCATGTTTCACCATTCCTGATATTAAACCCCATTTTTCGTTCGAAAATCATTCTTTAGGTTTAAAAACAATTACAATATTTTATTCCCTTCATTTATAAATAATACAGGGATCAGAGTCGATCCCCCTTTTTACCTGATCCATTTTTTCCCCTTTTCCTCTTAAATTAAAAAATCCTTTCTTTTTTCCCTTCTTTCATCAAGTGTTTTTTTTTGTTCACATTTTCAAGAACTCTTAAAAAATTAAAACTTTATAAAATGCGTGCCACATAATTGCTTGAAAAAATGTAAAACATTCAGAAATTGTTTATTAAAAAATTTTCATTTTGAACTCTGATTAAAACTCTTTCTCAAATATTTAATAAAAATTCTTGTTTCTGTTCCAGGTGAGTCAAACTGGTTAAATTAAGAGAACTTTGGCTTTTCAAATTGTAAGTATATATATACACGAATTATTGAGCGATAAAGGTGCTTAAAAACAAGTTATCTTGACCTTTCGTAATAAATTCGTGGTAAAGGTATTTATGATAGTTTCTTAAAGGCTATTAGACGTCAAATTGCAGAAGAAGATCAAATATTGAAGTGTGGATCGAGAAGACTAGAAAAAGACAAGGGGAGGAGTCGAAGGGGCTGGGATTGGAATAGGGATAGGGTTAGGGTTCGGTTAGGGGTTCGAGGAGCAATAAGGAATTATTGCGGTACGATCGACAAACGGCGACTACGTGGCTGCACTACGGAAAATTTTTCCTTCCTTCTCTCCTTACTTGATCTCTCTCTCTCTCTCCCTCCCCCCTCTCTATCTCTCTCTTTCTTTTTTTCTTTCTTTTTTCTTTCTTCTTTTCTTGCCATCTTTCCTCTTCCCCTTCATCCTAGGTTTCTCGATCGCGTCTCGTTGCAGGGAAGACTTTCAGACTCGTCAATATGTAATGTTCGAGACTCCTCTCTCTTCTGCCCTGTGCCCGCCCATTTAACCCACTCTTCCTTTGTTCCCACCCCTTTCCCATTGGTCCCTCATACCAGTCCGGACTTGACGATTTCACCACCTTATATCTAGTTGAATGAACTCAATATGAAAAATATCGGTATTCAATGCTACGTTTGTAAAAAGAATTCTATGTACATATATATAGTCCTATCTTAAAAAAGTGGTGTCACAAAATATCTCGAAAATCTCGCATACATTGCTGTTGCAAACCTGATTGGCTTTTGAATGACTTGAAGTTGTAAGAAAAAAAAGAAAATAATCGCACGTGTGTTTGTTTGTCCTCATCCCTTAAAATTTCACGAAAACCTTCGAAATTACTTAAATTTCGTTACAAAAGCTTAAAATTCTTAGAAACCTCTTGAAAATCCTTAAAAATTCACAATAACCTTCAAAATCATTAATCTCTTGAAATCCATGTTAAAATTCGTGAAAATTTCTAAAAATTCCTAGAAACCTCTTGGAGTTTCTTAAGATTTAAAATCTTTTAAAATCATTAGACATTTCATCAAATTCCCATGAAATTCTTAAACATTTTTAAATATTTTAAAAAGTAGAAAAATCTCTTGAATACTCTTGAAATTTTATAAAAACCTTCGAAATCTTTGTAAATTCTACAAAATCTTTTTTTAATAAAAACCATAAAAATCCTCTGAAATCCCTCAATAAAATTCCCTGACAAGTTTTAAATGCCTTTAAATCCCGTAAAATATTTTCAAAATCAGAAAAATCTCTTGAAATCCTTTAAAATTATTAGAAACCTCACAAAATTTAATAAAATACTTAAAGATGCGATGTCTTTTAAAAATAATTAAAATCTATTGAATTCTCTTAAAATTTTTGGAAATTACATGATAAAATCGAAAATCCCTTAAAATTCCACAAAAATTTTCAAAAACACAAATCTTTTGAAATCCACGTTAAAATTCATAAAAATATTTAAAAATTCCTAGAAACCTCTTGAAATCTCTTAAAATCCATCTTGAAAATTATTAAAATCATAAATCTTTTGAAACCCAAGTTAAAATTTGCAAAAGTCTCTAGAAATTCCTAAAAACCTCTTTGAATTTCTCAACATTTAAAGTCTCTTAAAATCCTTAGAAATTTTATAAAATTCCATGAAATCCTTAAAAATTCTACAAAACCTTTTAAAGATTAGAAATATCTCATAAAATCCCATAAAATTTTACGACAATCTTCTGAATCCTTGTAAATTCTACAAAATCTTTTTAAAAAAACCATGAAAATCTCTTAAATTCTCTTAACATTTCTGGAAATTACATGATAAAATTTAAAATCCTTTAAGATTATCAGAAACTTTTCGAAACTTTGAAATTCTACGACAACATTTAAAATCTCGGAAACCTTTTTAAATCTTTTAAAATTTCACGAAAACTTTCGAAATCGCCTAAAATTCGTGAAAATCTCTCAAAATTGTCATAAATTTCTTGAAATTTTTTCAAATTCTTTGATAACAATTAAAATTCCTTTTATATCCTTTAAAACTAGAAATTTCATAAAATTCAATGAAATCCCTTAAAATTCTACAAAAAATTTCAAAATCATAAATCCTTTGAAATGCACGTTAAAATTCATGAAAATCTCTAAAAATCCCTAGAAACGTCTTGAAATTCCTTAACATTCAAAATCCCTGTATATCATTAGAAATCTCGCCAAATTCCGTGAAATACTTAACAATTCTACAAATTTCTTAAAAATTTGAAAAATCTCTTGAAATCTTTTAAAATTATTAGAAATCCCACAAAAATCCATCAAATTCTTAAAAATTCCACAATATCTTTCTGAAATCGACTAATTTTTTTTATCGTCCTTAAAAAATGTACAGCGCGCCTTTGAAATCCTTTCAAATTCTACTAAATCTTTTAAAAATCGTAAAAATCTTTTGAAATCTCCATAAAATTCCCTGACAAACTTTAAAAAATTCTTGAAATTTTACGGTATACATTTAAAATCCTTTTATATCTTTAAAATTCATTAAAACTATCAGAATGATCAAATTCCATGAAATCCTTTAGAATTCTCACAAAATCTTTTAAAGATCAGAAAAATCTCTTGAAATTACTTAAAATTATTAGAAATCCCACAAAATTCCATAAAATCCCTCACAATTCTTAGAAATCTTTTAAAATATCTTAAAATTCCTTGGAAGTCCAGAATAACATTTAAAATTCCTTAAAACCCCATAAAACTCATACAAACCTTTTGAAATTCCTTAAAATTACACGAAAACCTTAGAAATCGCTGAAATTCTTTGAAATCTTCTTAAAATTTTAGAAACCTCTTAAAATTTCTCCAAATTTCAAAACATTTAGAATCCCTTTTAAAATCGCTAAGAATTCTTAAAAGTCTCTTAAAATTGCATAAATTCCTTTAAAATTTCACGAAATATCCTAAACTCCCTTAAAATTCGAGGAAGTCTTTTTAAAATCCTAAAACTCTTGAATTTCGGAAGAATCACTTAAAAATCGTCAAATTGCCTTAAAATTTCTAGAAACTTCTAGAAATTCCTTTCTAAGAAAGTGGTTTTTCTCTAAAAATGTCTCGAAAATCTCGTATACGTTATACACGGAGAGAAAGCTATAGTTGGGCCAACCATATTATATTGAAAAATATGGGGAAACCATATCTATGGTTTCTGCAACTATAGTTATGATTGCTGCAGCCATGGTTTGGTCAGCGTAACGATTCAATTGCTTAGCTTATCTATTTTTTTGGTTGCGCTGACCAAACTATGGTTGCACCAACCATAGATATGGTTGACCCATATTTTTCAATATTTATGGTTGGCCCAACCATGTCTTTTTTCTCCGTGTAGTTTTAAATCTGATTGATCGTAAATTAATGCCTGCAGGCCTTACTGGTCCCGATATCCTCCATTGCATCCTATATTCAGTTAAATTTCTCCTATTTTCAAGATGGAAGAATATGGAAGACACTTACAATGTCTTCCATATTCTTTCATACAAAATTATTGTTAATGCAAATGAATTAATGTTTTAACACTGTTTATAGTTTAAAAGTTAAAATACAATCAATTCAAAAATTCGTTCATGTAAACGTTCAGAACTTTTGGCACATTTTTTCCGTTTCCAAATCGGATATATTAAATCCGTTGCAAGAATTGTCTTAAAATGTGTGTAAAAAATTCTTTTCCTCTGTACACGACAGAGTTGAAGTGCATTTTAGTAGTAAGTGAATTTGCGTCATCTCGTCATTCAACTTATTTCCTACTTAGATTATAGGGGAAGAGCAGGGGAAATACTCGACTTCCCTGACCGCGGTAGTTTCGTACTTTCTTCACTACCCTTTCCTTTTTTTTTTCGTCACGAACCTCGTTTGCCATGTCCTTTCCAATGGTGATGGAAGGCAATCTGACAATCTCATCTCGCGCTCTGCCTCGTCATTCTTCAGTATCGCCGTCACGTACGAGGGCCGCGCCGCCGCTTCTTGGCTCGCGCGCGCGCTACCCCTCTGCCCGTGTCTCGATGCGATTAAAGTTACGAGTCCGTAACGATGCTTACCCTGAGGTCGTAAGTTTCTCTCGTCTCGTCTTCGTCCTCGAGAGGATGACCAAGAACGTACACACAGCAACACACATACTTGTACTGAACCTTATAAAGTAACGAGCTTTTTGGTTTCTCCCTCGACAGAGACACGTGACCCTGTCCAGATTGGAAAACCCATCGCTGCTTTTTATCAACCTTAAAATCCAACTCGAATTTCTCATCGAAACGCGAGTCCATTAGTGCTCATTACTTCCACTCGTTTGCCTTCTAGTGACCCTAAAATTTTTGTCGTTAATCGAATCTGGAAAAGGATACTTCCCTTCTCTGATAAAACTTCATAAAACTTTCAATTATCGGAGAATTTTCTAGGTGACGATTCCACCGACGATTTCAAAGTTGAGGCTCATGAATGTTTCCCAAATTTTATTTAAATTAAGTTTCATTTGACCGAAAATCATGACTGAACAATTTTGAACGTTCAAATGAACGAATTGTTGATAGTATGTCAAAACGAATATTAATTGTATTTTAAACTATAAACAGTGTTAAAAAATTAATTCATTTGCATTAACATTAAGTTTTTATGGAAGAATATGGAAGACACTTATAATGTCTTCCATATTCTTCCATACAAACTTAATGTTAATGCAAATGAATTAATGTTTAAGAATAGTTTATAGTTTGAAAATGTACCAAAAGTTCTGAACGTTCAAATGAACGAATTTTTGTATTGATTGTATTTTAAACTATAAACTGTTCTTAAACATTAATTCATTTACATTAACATTAAGTTTGTATGGAAGAATATGGAAGACACTTATAATGTCTGAATGTTAATGCAAAAATAACTTAATGTTAATGTAAATGAATTAATGTTTAAGAACAGTTTATAGTTTAAAATACAATCAATACAAAAATTCGTTCATTTGAACGTTCAGGACTTTTGGTACATGTTTGAAATACAATCAATACAAAAATTCGTTTATTTGAACGTTCAGAACTTAAACCACATCGAAAATCAAGTTATCCAACACTACCGAATAAGAAATTGAAATCTCTTAAAATCTTGGGTAATGCCGGTTCAATTTCT
>CAJFCO010000433.1:275898-293242 GCA_904066015.1 Synergus gifuensis
AAAAAAAAAAATATTTTTTTCATCGTTCATTTGAACGTTCAGAACTATTCAGTCATTGCTGGAGGTACTTTGAGGTGCTCGAGTACACCCTAAGTACTTCCATGCTATGCTGAGACGCAACTCTCGGGAAGTAAGGAAAAAAAGAAAAGAAAAAGAATCTAAGAAAAAGGGGAAGTTAAGAATAGAAGAGACGAAGCCGGGATGGAAGGTGGCACCTACCTAACGCCTTACGCTGGAGTTAACTTGACAAGTAGACGGTGGTGGTAGCGACAGGGTTGGCGGCGGTCAGGCGTGGCCAGCATACGAAATCCGCGGAGTATTCTGGTCATGTAGCCTCTGAGAGCCAAGCTTCCCGACCAAGTCGCGGGCTGCGGGGGTATTAATTGGCTTACGAGGCGACACTCATTAGCACTTTGAGTGCGAGGGGTATTACCGGGAGCCTGGACCCGGACTCCTGCCAACCTTCTCTTCCCCTTCTGTCCTCTACATGTATAGTTTCCTCTACCTCTGTTGCTCAAGGCAGTTTTGTGTCACGCGCTCAGTTCGTAGATTCGCTTCCCTCTGGCTCAGTAATACGATCGGCGATCCGAGCCAGTCTGCTTGGAAGACGAGACGCTCGTTCCATTCCAATTCCCGTGGCCAGCATCAGAGAACCTTGCGAAAAACGTTTTTCAGAAAGGTTTTCTCAATGAGAGAACTATGCGTTCTGATTTCGAGATGTCCCAGGTTGTGAGTGCTGTTTCGGTTTTAGGGACGTGCCCTGCCTTCTTCATGCGGCCGATTGTGGTCTGGCGCTTATTTCCTCGCAGCGGGTAATTTAGAGAAAGATCGAGAATATGGTCCAGCAGGATGTTCCGGAAAGCCGGCGGATTCGCATATTTGCGGTTTCCTGATACGCCGGAAACTCACGGTAGATCCAATTTGATCGGAAGACTGCAGCGTCTATTCGCTCGACCTTGCGGAGGTGGAGCGGGACAATGTGCTCGCTATGCACGAAGAGGCAGCGGACTCTCTCATAATCTCTCTCTTTCTCTCTGTATCTATCTCTGTCTCACCAACGCGCAAAAGATCTAAGCCGAGGTAGACAATGTTGCTGGATAAGGCATTGTTCCACAGAGGTCTCGAGCTATACGAGCAACACCCGGCTATATTACCTCCGTCTGCTACCCTGGTACCCGATTCTCGTCAAGTCCCCCTTGTGCCACCTACACTCTTGCCTCATATTCCACGTGCATCGTGCATACATCTAAACCTCTGTGTTTAGCGCTCCAGTGCCTTTCTCTCTGTTCATACGGACTTAAGGGTCAGACGGGCACCGTATCGTTCTCCTATTTGTCCAAATTACATTTATTATACTAGCGCACAATGGCAAATTGTAACTTGTGAGCGCTTTTGCTTTAGGAGCGCCAGGAGTCATGGATCCGCAATACCGAAAAGGGGTCGCGAAATCAGAGAATAATATATAAACCTTATATAAACCTGTTGGATTGCGGAAAGTTATGCCGTCCTACCTGTTCCAGTGTCTTTGTCCAGGCCAATATTGCTCTGTTACAACAGAACTCCTTGACAAGGCTTTTTTATCAAAACGATTGCTCCCATTCTCATCTCTGATTCTGCTAAACCCGTTGTTCTATCATTATCATTTTATTGTTTTTGCACTGAAAATGTAACTATCTCTCCGGATATTTCACTTTCAGAGAGAGAAATTACGAACTGTATGCTGTGCTTTATTCGAGGCTGTCTTAACTAGGCCATTGTACGTATATTCGGGGAGATTCTCTAACGTATCCCATAGGAATAGCAGAATGAGAGAGATAGGCTTATGGAAATGCATGCTGAGTGATCTCCAGTTGATGGAGGATGTACCATCAATTACGCTTTGTGAAAGTTACAAACTTTTGTTGTCTTGTTGTTTGTGCAAGCATGACGTATTACTTTCGAGATTACAACAAGAGTCACCAATTTTAGTCGAGTAACTCTGATGACGATATTAGTTTGAAAAGGAAATTCATTGTGAAGTGGAAGCTCTCGAGACTATAGAAGGGTTTCGTCAGCATTCGGGATTTCAATTTCATTGGAAAACAACGCCTCCATAGTAACAAGACTTTCACATCTTACAAAGCAATGTGGTTATGTGGTTTAAGTTCTGAACGTTCAACGAATTTTTGTATTGATTGTATTTTAAACTATTAACAGTAACATTAATTCATTTGCATTAACATTAAGTTTGTATGGAAGAATATGGAAGACACTTATAATGTCTTCCATATTCTTCCATACAAAGTTAATGTTAATGTAAATGAATTAATGTTTAAGGACAGTTTATAGTTTAAAATACAATCAATAGAAAAATTCGTTCATTTGTATGTTCAGAACTTTTGGTACATGTTCATTTGAACGTTCAGAACGGTTTAGTCATCAAAGCTGTAAAAATTATCTGCAACAATTATAATTAATACTTTGGGGTTTACTGTCTTGTTGGAAGGTTAAATATTATCTAAATTATTATAATTAGAGACAGTTTACTTTATTGAACCGATAGCGTGAATATATATTAATACCAGGAAGATTATTCGGACCTAGCATAAGCTTTAGATTAGTAGACTAATACTTCATAAACTGGGTCATCCCTTTTATGCGAAATCCCTTTCATTTAATATCCCCTTATTATCACTATATAATTCCTCTCAAATTCCACATGAAAGGAATTGTCCTAAACAAATCTTGCTTTTGTGTAAGTCATGAAATTTCCTATTATCAGGGGGACGATTGTGTAACTTTTCACTTCCACTGCCACTTCCACTTTCATTTTTTGATTTTCACTTTTTTCAAATACATACACATGAATGTCAATTTTGACATTTTTATCGTTAATGCAAATGAATTAATGTTTTAACACTGTTTATAGTTTAAAATACAATCAATTCAAAAATTCGATCATTTGAACGTTCAGAACTTAAACCACATCCAAAAATTTTCTAAAATATAATTGTCCACTAGTTCTTTAAATTGAAATTGTAGTGGATGCTCTGAATCAATTTATAGTCCAATAGTTGGAAATTAGAATACAAAAATGAGATGTGATAAGTGGAAAGTGAGCTTTAACCAGGAGTGAAAGACACGAACCTGCTTTTGACGGTCGTTTAGTTCGAAACCCGTCTGACTGTCCTGCACCATTCGGTTCTCTTCCCTTGTCTTCAAGTCGAAGTCGACAGTGTCGGTCTGTAGTCGACGGTTTTGCTCCCACTCTGGCAGAAACACAAGAAGACGGACAGTAAGGTACGCTTGGATGCAAGTTGGTTTCCAACCTTAAAGTGGTACCTAACTGGTTGCCAAGATTGTGGTCCATGAAACCAGTTGAAGAGGGACATGAAAAAGGAAAACAATTGTAGGACAAAATTGAAAAACTGAAGAAACGAGTGTCTCTACTTTTAAAATAAACTCCAGGAAGTTTGCATTCAAGAGTTCAGATTCATTCAGTTCAAATTCATTCAAGAGCTCAGATTGTCCCATGAATTTCACATTATTTATGTGGTTTAAGTTCTGAACGTTCAAATGAACGAATTTTTGTATTGATTGTATTTTAAACCATAAACTGTTCTTAAACATTAATTTATTTGCATTAACATTTCATTTGTATAGAAGAATATGGAAGACACTTATAATGTCTTCCATATTCTTCCATACAAACTTAATGTTAATGCAAATGAATTAATGTTTTAACACTGTTAATAGTTTAAAATACTATCAATACAAAAATTCGTTCATTTGAACGTTTAGAACTTTTGGCACATATAACCTGGAAAATGTATGATAATCCAGAGATATAGAGAGTGCAAGAAGAGAATTATCATGCATTGTCTTAATCACCTTCATAATTCTTCTTACTGTTGCAATAAAGTACGACGATTAAGTGCAGAGTGAGAAACAAATTGCTGCATTAGTATACTTTGCCGCTTGGTGAAAATGTATTATTTTTTAAAATAAAGAAAGAAATTCTCGCTGTGACAGAAAGTTTAGCATATGATTTGTGAAGCATGAAGACCAACACCATTTTATTTAGATATACAATATAAATCTGTTGCTTGTAAAATAGACAAGCTTAATTAAAAATGTGGTTTAAGTTCTGGACGTTCAAATGAACGAATTTTTGTATTGATTGTATTTTAAACTATAAACAGTGTTAAAACATTAATTCATTTGCATTAACATTAAGTTTTTATGGAAGAATATGAAAGACATTATAAGTGTCTTCCATATTCTTCCATACAAACTGAATGTTAATGCAAATGAATTAATGTTTAAGAACAGTTTATAGTTTAAAATACAATGAATACAAAAATTCGTTCATTTGAACGTTCAGAACTTAAACCACATTTCGTTTGAACGTTCAAAACTGTTCAGTCATAATTAAAAGAAATTTTTCATAGAGAACTGATCCTTGATGGAAAAATACAAGGACGGACAGATATTATTGCTTCTGCTTTTATACGTCGACATGTTTGCCGAATCGATCGCAATTGAATATATGCATCAGAAAGTGTACGTGTGCTTGTTCACTTTGCTCAGTGAAGGAATCGCTTTCCTCGGAATTGAACCAGGGTGGATCAAAATTCCATGCCCATCTACAATATGATCTTTCTTTTTTTTCTCTCCCTTCGACGTGTCTCGCGAGCTATCGCAGTGCAGCGTGTACTTTGGTAAGTCGGCATGAATGAAAAAAGGAATATTGAGCGAAATCTCATTTTGCCTCAAAAGAAATCCCGCCATCGGGTCGAGTTGCACGACCACGAGCGAATAAAAGCGATTTCGTGAACGATGAATTTCGCAAATGTCTCGAAAAAAAAAAAGAAAAAAAAAAACGGCGAACAAAGACCCCCACAGTGCCTTTCAGGGTCTCTCCGGTACCGACGGTCTCTTTTGAATCTGAGCTCGACGCCATCCCCCGAACACAGAGAGATGATAAAGGGGGAGGAAAGGGCTAGGCGGAAGAGGAAGAGGGTGAGGCAGGAGAAAAGTGGGTTAAATATGCAGGGTGTTTGCTGAGTCTCCAGTCGACTTCATCGGTCTAATTGCGGTAATGCTCACAGCCTTGGGCAGTTTGACTCTGCTATACCTGAGCGTAAAGTCACCTAACTTCTCAACTAGGAAAAGTGTAATCACTCGCTCGTAAATGATGCGCAATTCTGAAACTCACATGAGTTTCATTTTCTTCTCGATTTTCTTTCTGATTCATACTCATTCGATGCGCAATTTACTAAGATAATTATAAGATTTAAAAACTTTTGAGGATTTAAAAAAATTTTAAGGGAATTCAGAAAATTTAAAATACTAGCAGATCAACATATTTTGTTTTCCTTTTAAAAACTTGAAGTCATTCCAAAGCCAATCAGATTTGAAAATATAATGTATGCGAGATTTTTGAGTAATTTTTAGAGAGAATAAACTATTTTAGAAAGGAAATTCAAGAGGTTTCTAGAAATTTTAAGGGAATTTTATAATTTTTAAGTGATTCTTATGAAATTCAAAAGAAATTTGGGATTTTAAAAAGATTTCGTAGAATTTTAAGGGATTTTAGGATATTTTGTGAAATTTTAAAGGAATTTATGCAATTTTACTTTTAAAAATTCTTAGCGATTTTAAAAGGGATTCTAAGTGTTTTGAAATTTGGAGAAATTTTAAGAGGTTTCTAAGAATTTAAAAAGATTTCAAAGAATTTCAGCGATTTCTGAGGTTTTCGAGACATTTTAAGGAATTTCAAAATGTTTGTAAGAGTTTTATGGGGTTTTAAGAAATTTTAAATGTTTTCCTGGAATTCCAAGGAATTTTAAAGTATTTTAAAAGATTTCTAAGAATTGCGAGGGATTTTATGGAATTTTATGAGATTTCTAATAATTTTAAGTGATTTCAAGAGACTTTTCTGATCTTTCAAAGATTTTGTGAGAATTTTAAAGGATTTCATCGAATTTGATCAGATTTCTAATAGTTTTAACGAACTTTAAAAATATAAAAGGATTTTAAATGATACCGTAAAATTTCAAGATTTTTTTTTATTTGTCAGGGACTTTTATGGAGAGATTTCAAAAGATTTTTACGATTTTTAAAAGATTTAGTATAATTTAAAAGGATTTCAAAGGCTGTACATTTTTTAAGGGCTTTCAAAAAATTAGTCGATTTTTAAAAGATATTGTGGAATTTTTATGGATTTGATGGATTTTTAGGATATTTCTAATAATTTGAAGAGATTTCAAGGGATTTTTCCAATTTTTAAAAAATTTTGTAGAATTGTTAAGTATTTCATGGAGTTTGGCGAGATTTCTAATGATTTACAAGGATTTTAAATGTTAAGGAATTTCAAGACGTTTCTGTAGGGATTTTTAGAGATTTTCATGAATTTCAACGTGGATTTCAAAGGATTTATGGTTTTGAAAATTTTTGTGGTATTTTAAGGGATTTAAAAAGGTTTCCGCTGTTTTAAATCTTGTCGTAGAATTTCGAAATTTCGAAAAGTTTCTGATTATTTTAAAGGATTTTAATGGATTTTAAATTTTATCATGTAATTTCTAGAAATGTTAAGAGAATTCAGGAGATTTTAATGATTTTTAAAAGACATCGCATCTTTAAGGTTTTCATGGAATTTGATGAAATTTCTAATGATTTTAAAAGATTTTAAATTTTAAGAAACTTCAAGAGGTTTCTAGGAATTTTTAGAAACGTTCACGAATTTTAACATGGATTTCAAGAGATTAATTATTTTGTCGGTTTTTGTGAATTTTAAAGGATTTTCAAGAGGTTTTTAGGAATTTTAAGATTTTTTAACAAATTTTATAGAATTTCGAAGGTTTTCGTGAAATTTTAAGAGACGAGGGCAAAAAAACACGCGTGCGATTATTTTCTCTTTTTTCTTCCTACAACTTCAATTCATTCAAAAGCCAATCAAGTTTACAACAACAATGTATGCAATATTTTCGAGACATGTCGTGACACCACTTTTTTGAGATAAGATTTCAAAGGATGTTAACAAATTCTAAATATTGCAAGGCATTTTAGAGGAGAAAATCCACTTTGGTGATCACTTACTCTTGAAAATTTGGTCCTCACGCGTCAAGTATTTCACTAGAGTTGAGAAAATGTCTTAGTCTGCGGTTGAGTCGTCGGTGACAGCGTTATTCCAAATGCTTATCGGAAAACCCGATCGGGAAAGACGTCGGAGAAATCGGTGTGCTAGGGCATAGAGAGTACATTCGGAATAAAAGACAATTTTGAATGAAACTTTTCCGCACTGCCTTTCTTCCATCTTCCCAACCAACATCTCGGCTTCCTTCTTCTTATCGTTGCATCGTGCACCACTTTTCGAGCTGTTGACATATTCTCAGGCTCTTCATACGAGTCTACGTGCCCAAAGAAGTCCCTTTAGATAACCGTTTCTATTTTTTTTAAAAAAGACCATCGAGAGCCCAGGTAGTGATTGCTCTTAAATAAAAGTGATGTACCAAAAGTTCTGAACGTTAAAATGAACGAATTTTTGTATTGATTGTATTTTAAACTCTAAACATTGTTAAAACATTAATTTATTTGCATTAACATTTCATTTGCATAGAAGAATATGGAAGACACTTATAATATCTTCCATATTCTTCCATAAAAACTTAATGTTAATGCAAATGAATTAATGTTTTAACACTGTTTATAGTTTAAAATACAATCAATACAAAAATTCGTTCATTTGAACGTTCAGCTTTAAACCACATTAAAAGTACATTTCCTAAAAGAAAATCTTGGTGTGTCTTTATAAAATTATTTTTGTTTGTGGTCTTTTAAATAAATTATATTCTTATACCAGATCGAGAGAATAAAACTCCATCGTTTATTTCTTCCTTTTTTTTTGTCTTCACGATTCTGTGAGTTATAGAATCGCGAAAAATCCTAGAAAATTAGAAAACGGCGTCGGATTTTGCGGATTTTCAACGGATTTTCTAAATCTCTGCTTATAGAGACTGTGCAGGTCTTGTGGAAAATTTATTATTCTTCGTCGTCAAATTGTCTGGCTCTAAAAATCAAGAGTGAACAAGCGTTTAGAATGATAAATGAATTGGATTTTATAAAATGTGTAAAAAGGCATAGTGAATTCTATTTTACACCCAGAAAAAAGTTCTTATTAAATTAAAGAAAACATTTTTTTGACTACGTTTTTTTGATTTAACACACAAATATTTTTATATTAAAAGAAAATTTCTTTGATTTTAATAAATGATATCAAGTAGTTTCTTTCACTCAAAGAAACTATTTGTTTAAATGATTTATTTGATTTAAAACAAAATTCTTTTGATTTAAGAAAGTTAATAGTTTAAATGAAAGAAATAATTTCTTTAGAGTCAGTAATTTGAAATAAACAAATTATTTCTTTGAATCAAAGAAAGATTTTCTTTTAATCCACATCATTAATGCGCCACACGATTGCGCAGGAGAAGAAGCCTTTCGGAAATGCATTCTTTTCGTGAACTCGTGTGTTGCCAAATGTTTGTGTAAAAGCGGACGCGGGCGGCTAGATAAAGTCTTCATAATCATTTAAATCGTTAAAATGTGTGATAAAGACGAGGATAAAGAAGTGTAAGAATTTACAAGAAATGTGACAATTTACAAGAGTGTGAAAATTTACAAGAGTGTGAGATTTACATAAGTGTGAGGATTTACAAGAAGTGTGAGAATTTACAATTTTTATGAAAATTTAAGTTAAAAAAATTTAATTCATTCTGAATTTATTAAGAAATTATAATTTCTGTACACGAAATTGTGAACAGAAGTAACAAAAATTTACATAAAAGTGGGATTAGATCGTGCAGAATAAAGTGTATATAAAGAAATATAAAGGTCAAATCAAAAATTATATTTCTTTAATTTAAAGAAATTTTTTATTTGAAGCAATCAAATATTTCTTTAATTTAAAGAAATCTTTGCTTTGAAGCAACGAAATATTTCTTTAATTGAAAGAAATTTTCCGTTAAAATTAAAGAAATATTTCTTTAAATCAAATAAAAAAATTTAACAAAAAAATTCTTTAAATCAAACAAATGTTTCTTTGACCGTATATCAATACTAGAATTTCTTTGATTCAAAGAAAGTTTCTTTGATTTAAAGAAACTTTTTTCTGGGTGTAAATGTTTTTAAATATTTATTTGAGCAGAATACTTTAATGTATGTTTAGGAAATTTATTATCTTTAATTGAGTGATCTGGTTTGGAAAATTGAATGCTATTATTGAAATGCAATTAAGCGTGGATGAATTCGTACTGAAATTGAAATCTGTTTTATTCATATTGATTAATGCAATACCAGTTATTGCGGGTATTGGACTAGATTATATTACTATAGTTCTTGTACAGGCAAAGCTCTAATTTACTTGAATGTTGATTTAAGAGAATCAAAGGAGAGATTCAACCTTATTGCGGTCTAGAAACTTCAGCTATTCATTAACGCCTCGTCGGAAAGGTTTTGGCTCCAATCAGCGAACACACTCCTCAGGAATTCCTTAAAATTAATTCGATACCAGCGGTTCGTAACTGCTTCTGCTACATTGCGAAGACTGTTGAGTTTCTGCCAGTTTCTCCAAGTGGTTTCAAACTTGACCCTTCTAATTTCTTACCACGGCAAACGAGATTTAATCTGTGCGAAACTTAAACAACTAATTTCACTTCAAACCAACGATTTGACGATCATATTTGAAATCACAGAGCTTAATTCTCATTTCTGAAACTTTCTGCCAGAAATTAAAGACATTTTATTTCAATATTGGTACTTTACTTGCAATTAACCGCCTGCTAAGTACCCTACGTTTTTTTTTTTTTAATACTTTCTTAATTAAACTTTTTCTTTTCTATTCAAACTCTTCTCTTCTTTATATAAGGAAGTTCAAGCAGAATTAATCATTGTATGTAAAAATACGCGCGCGGTTCGTTTTATTTCGGAGGATATGTACCAAAAGTTCTGATCGTTAAAATAAACGAATTTTCGTATTGGTAGTATTTTAAACTATAAACAGTGTTAAAACATTAGTTCATATACATTAACATTAATTTTGTGTGGAAGAATATGGAAGACACTTATAATGTCTTCCATATTCTTCCATAAAAACTTAATTTTAATGCAAATGAATTAATGTCTTAACACTGTTTATAGTTGAAAATACAATCAACACAAAAATTCGTTCATTTGAACCTTCAGAACTTAAACCACATTTCGGGATTTAAAAATGTAAATTGAGAAACATAGGAGCTTCAATGACAGAATGAATGAATCTATCGTACTTTATTATTCTTAATTATTTAATTTATTTTTTTTTTGTGTCAAAGTTCGAAGTTGTTTACAATTTGAATCGCAAAGGAAAAATTGCAAATTTAAGTGGTGCTCGAGATTTTAATCTAATGAATGATGCATGATGCTTTCCGACACATTTTGAATGTACCTTCGCTGATGCTTCGTGGTAAATCAAATTGCTGTGTCCATTATTGTGATGGAAATTCGGTTTTACTATGCTTACAGATCGTTAGAAGCTCGGTTTGTATTAATTGATGCTGATTCCTACCTTTAATTACCGAGAGTGACAAAGTGTGTAATGTGCATAACTGCATGCCCCTACTGATACAGCAATATTGAATTTTCACTCTGAACTCACACTTGCTGTATGCTATATTCACGTGCCATTCGTGAAGCCACAGTGGGTGATTCGCGTTTATATAATAGACATAAACCAACTTTAAATAAAAAAAAAGAACATGTACCAAAAGTTCTGAACGTTCAAATGAACTAATTTTTATATTGACTGTATTTTAAACTATAAACATTGTTAAAACATTAATTTATTTGCATTAACATTAAGTTTCTATGGAAGAATATGGAAGACATTATATGTGTCTTCCATATTCTTCTATACAAATGAAATGTTAATGCAAATGAATTAATGTTTAAGAACAGTTTATAGTTTAAAATACAATCAATACAAAAATTCGTTCATTTGAACGTTCAGAACTTAAATCGCATAAAAGAAACTAAGCAAATGTGGTTTAAGTTCTGAACGTCCGAATGAACGAATTTTTCTGTTGATTGTATTTTAAACTATAAACAGTGTTAAAACATTAATTTATTTGCATTAACATTTCATTTGTATAGAAGAATATGGAAGACACTTATAATGTCTTCCATATTCTTCCATAGAAACTTAATGTTAATGCAAATAAATTAATGTTTTAACAATGTTTATAGTTTAAAATACAGTCAATACAAAAATTCGTTCATTTAAACGTTCTGGACTTAAACCGCATAAAAGAAACTAAGCAAATGTGGTTTAACTTCTGAAAGTGCAAATGAACGAATTTTTGTATTGATTGTATTTTAAACTATATAAACAGTGTTAAAACATTAATTCATTTGCATCAAAAATAATTTTGTATAGAAGAATATGGAAGACACTTATAATGTCTTCCATATTCTTCCATAAAAAATTATTGTCAATGCAAATTAATGTTTTAACACTGTTTATAGTTTTTAAAAAATCAATATTCTTTGATATGAAATCGATATCAATCGACTTTCTGAATCCACATTCGACAAATAAAAATTTCACAGATAAAAGTGCTAAATTTTTCCCCTTCAGTGTCAACGATACTGAATGGAGAGTAAAACGGCACATTCAGTAATTAAGTGTAAATTTTGAGAACATTAAGATTAAAACATTTTTCATTTTATTCGAGTTCTTTGTTTTAGTCTCATTCAAACTTTTAATTGGACGAGGACGAATTTTTTGCAATTGAAAACTGGCATCGAAAATTCACCTGTGTCAGGATAATTGTAGAAAGTGGACATATACAGTTGAAGGGTATATTTGAAAGTTCAAGTGATACATAGTTTAGTAGAATTGGGTTTGAGTCTGTGAAACGAGATGAAACAAATATGAATTATATTCAAATAATTTTGATATCTACACTTTATAAAACAGTTATTAAACATTTAATTCATACTAGGGATATTATTCGCGCATAATTTTAAGGAATTTCAATATATTTTATGAAATTTAAAATGGTTTCACGAGATTTATTGGTATTTTAAGGAATTTTATAGGATTTAACTATTTATAAAATTGCAGATTACTCTATTTTTTATTTATTTATTTATTTTTTTAAATCAAGCTAAGCTAATTTACCATAAAAATTAATATTTATTATACTAATTTATAGTTATCCGGCAAAACTGTACTTAATGATAGAAACCCAATTTCCAAACGAAATAATGTGGTTTAAGTTCTGAACGTTCAAATGAATGAATTTTTGTATTGATTGTATTTTCAACCATAAACAGTGTTAAAACATTAATTAATTTGCATTAACATTAATTTTGTATAGAAGAATATTGAAGACACTTATAATGTCTTCCATATTCTTCCATACAAAATTAATCTTAATGCAAATTAATTAGTGTTTTAACACTTTTTATAGTTTAAAATACAAACTTTTCAAAAATTCGTTCATTTTAACGTTCAGAAATTTTGATACATACGAAATAAGTGAAAAAAAGCATGATTTTGGCGAAGCAACTTTTATACCAATTATTATATGTAATAATAATAACTTTCCAATTGAGTTCCAAAGTGAAATTTATGTTGAGATTAAAAAAAGGATTCTGATTGGTTGATTTCAGTTAAATTCGTTCCGCGATCAGGTTGGTTTCTTTGGTGGGGGGAGGGCAGCCTGACAAAAGAATGAAAAGAGATAGGTTCGTGGAGAATGCGTGGGAGGTAGAAGGAAAGGTACGAAAATAAGTAGAAAAAGTATCATACAACCGGGCAAATGAGAACTGGTCTCGTGGACCTTAGTGAAATCGCTTTGGTTCCCCTTCCTTTGCTCTTTTCTTTGTGGACTCATTGCCTGCCACCCTCTCACTTCTTCCTTTCTTATCCTCGTTTTGACTACGTTCGAACATTATATCGTACTTTAAATCGATTTGCAAAACAGTTTATTTCTATTTGTATCCTGATAAAAATCGTTCTTGTTCTTTAAACATATATATTTCAATAATAATTACTACTTAGCCACCTTATACTTATCGTTGATTCAGATTAGAAAAGTACTGCAATGTTAAATGTTTTTTTGAAAAAAATTTGCAATTTAAAATGTAGTAGTTGACCAAGAAATGTCGTTATGTCCCAAGTTTGCAGAATAAAGTAAATTATGATAGCAAGTTTAGCAAACAATGGATTTATAATAAAAGAGAGCTGCATTGAAGCAGCTGAAATAATTTGCTCTACTTCAGTAATGTGTTTTCAGGAAAAAAAAAGAGCAATTAGTCTCATTCTTTGATATCTCTTCGCTCATCTTGGATCGATTCGTGTAATAAAATTCTTATCGGAATTTATCACGTTACTTTTTCTCTAATAACACAGCTGTTTGCGCTTGTATATCTCTTATCATAAAATACTCAAAAGTGCTTGATACTTCCTCCTTATCGATCTAGTTCCACCACTCGAAGGCCGCGTTATTATTTACGGGCGTCGTATTTTCTTTATTATTGCATCTCGGGCAGACATTCCACGCGCAGTAAAATGGACGTATCGCTAGGTGCTTTTAGTAGGAAAGGAAAGGGTCTCGTAGGAAATGTCGGAAGAATAACCCCCTTCGCCTTCGTTCGTCAGAAGAGGCAGGAGCGAAGCCACAATGCCAACCGAATTGATTTACGTTGCTCGTTACGCGGTCCACTGCTCCGAAGAGAGAAAAATAAATTGATAGAGAGCGAATATGGTGGAAGAGTCCGACTTCGTTCGAGACAAGCAAAAGATTGAGGCAGAGAAGCTCGGGAAAACTGTGAGACAGAATCTGAGTAAAACTGGAAGGTAGAATGGAAAACAAGAGGCAGAATTAAATTTTATTTATTCAAAAGAAGATTTTTAATATATACGCTACCTATGGGAAATTGCAGAAATAATTGGCATCTTTATCACTTAAAATCATTTTAAAAAATCCACAAGAAATTTAATTTTATGAAATTGATTGGAGTAGATTTTGAGTTTTAAAATATGTGGTTTAACTGAACGTCCAAATGAACGAATTTTTGTATTGATTGTATTTTAAACTATAAACTGTTCTTAAACATTAATTCATTTGCATTAACATTAAGTTTGTATGGAAGAATATGGAAGACACTTATAATGTCTTCCAGATTCTTCCATAGAAAGTTAATGTTAATGCAAATGAATTAATGTTTTAACAATGTTTATAGATTAAAATACAATCAATACAAAAATTCGTTCATTTGAATGTTCAGAACTTTTGGTACATCTGAAAATAGAATATAAAATTGCTTAGGCCGTGAAATTGCATTGTTCGTTTTATTTTTCCTCGATTCGAACTCCATCGTTTCTCTTCTTTCATCTTCGGTGCCCTTGAGATTCAATTCCGAGGAGCCTCAGCAGCATCAGTTAGTTACGTCCAATGGGAACCATTCGTATTTATCGAGATGTCACTATCTTCCATCTCCAACTGCTTTGTACATCCATCCTTTTTCTTCTCGATTCCGAATGATTTCTTCGTTTCCTCTTTTCGAGAAATAATTGGCCAACTCTTCTAAGAGAGTGTCACGTGATTCGCGTATTAAGAATTAAGACTAAGTTCAATGGAAAGAAAGATAAAGATTAATCCGAAAGATGATTTAATCTTAATATATTAATTAGTTTTCAGCAATTATTTCTCTACTTTGAACATTCTCTACTACTTTGAACATTCTCTACTACTTTGAACATTTTTTATGTGGTTTAAGTTCTGATCGTTCAAATGAACGAATTTTTGTATTGATTGTGTTTTAAACTATAAACAGTGTTAAAACATTAATTCATTTGCATTAACATTTCATTTGTATTGAAGAATATGGAAGACACTTATAATGTCTTCCATATTCTTCCATACAAACTTAATGTTAATGCAAATGAATTAATGTTTTAACACTGTTTATAGTTTAAAATACAATCAATATTCGTTGATATAAAATCAACAATTCGTTCATTTGAACGTTCAAAACTGTTCAGTCATCATTTTTTATAATTTTACTCTCGTCTATAATACTTGCGAATTGAAGCAGAATTGAGTATTTTGAGGGTCATTTGGAACTTTCGCTTGTACCTATCTATCTATTTGTATGTCTTCTCGTCTATAGGCTCAGATTATAGTGGTTATCTCCCACCTAATGTCGGAGATAGCCAAATGGCTCGGATGAATTCTGCCTTCGGCTTTAGAAATGGGCGCTTATCGTTCAACCAGCATCTCTCGATAGAGTGACTCCATTCAAACATTCGAGGTTTACCACAAAAGGAACTATCGATTTCGATCTTTACTTTTTGAGGTGATGTCTCGAATACGCCTTTTAGTTATTTTCGAATTTTTTGCACTTCAAATTACTTTATTACTGATACTTACTTTTATTTATTTAGAATTTTAAATGTTTTTTTTTCGTTTGTTTCAGGTAAGTGTTGATTCTATCCTCTGATCCTTCTAATTCTAAATTTTTGGTGAGTTTTATTCAAACAAAAATTTTACATATATTTAATTCATTTTCATTAAATTGAATAATAACAGGCAGTGTTTAAAAGGGTAGAAAAGAAATAAAATAATAGAGAGAAATTGACTTAATGACTGGACAGTTTTGAACGTTCAAATGAACGAATTGTTGATTTTATATCAACGAATATTGATTGTATTTTAAACTATAAACTGTTCTTATACATTAATTCATTTGCATTAACATTAAGTTTGTATGGAAGAATATGGAAGACATTATAAGTGTATTCCATATTCTTCCATACAAACTTAATGTTAATGCAAATGAATTAATGTTTTAACACTGTTTATAGTTTAAAATACAATCAATACAAAAATTCGTTCATTTGAACGTTCAGAACTTAAACCACATTTTACTTAAAGAACTGATTGATTATTTCAACTATAAAATTATGTTCATATAAAGTGCTGATGCTAATTAAATGCAAACACATTTTATTGATTGTTAGCAAAACGTTTCATCTTTACGCACTTAGGAATTACGCATATCATTAGCACTATTGCAGAATATAAAGTTTTCGTGTCTTTGAAGTTTAACTTGTAATTCAATTAACATGTACCAAAAGTTCTGAACGTTCAAATGAACGAATTTTTGTATTTATTGTATTTTAAACTATAAACTGTTCTTAAACATTAATTCATTTGCATTAACATTAAGTTTGTATGGAAGAATATGGAAGATATTAAATATGTCTTCCATACAAACTTAATGTTAATGCAAATCAATTAATGTTTTATAAGAACAGTTTATAGTTTAAAATACAATCATTACAAAAATTCGTTCATTTAAACGTTCAGAACTTTTGGTACATCAATTAACGACATATTTACTGCTAATCGAATTTTCGTTGATATAAATAAATATTTAATAAGTCGATTTTATTATCTTGGCTCTAGAAAATTTTTCTCGCTCTACTTTGCTATCGACGTGTTAAATCCTTGCTTCTTATGCTTGCGTGGTTTTATGTTCGCGAAATTGCCTTCAAGTCCAGTGTTCTCTGAATTAAACGTGTGAGAAGGCTCTCAACCCGGATTACACATGTGCTGAAACCTCCCTTTGTTTGCTTTCACACCCTTAAGAACCTTTTACTTTGAAAACTTGAGCAATGTGTAACATAAAGTCAAGGATTCCATCAAGGTAGAAAATATCCTTTGAAATATTTTGCAACTTTTCTTTTCAAGTATTGTACAAAGAACACATGGGAGTCGTATAAAATTCATAAACAACATGCTGAGTTTATAGAGAACTTCCATAAATATGCAGAATTTTTATTGGAAATAGTAAATAATATTGAAACTCAATTCGGTATCATGAATTATAATAGGATAACTAAATCAATTAGCAAGTTATATAATTTTTCACTGATTCAGATTGAGAAGGCAGTCAAGTTGCGTTTTTCTCGAAATTACAGATTGAAGCCACTTCCAACTTCTCAAGTGTTTGTTTGCCTTGTTTGAGGCAAGCTATGTATTTACACGATCGTCGTAATCATGCATTTAAGTACACGATCGTACACTTAAACGTATATTTCTATCAGACTTGCTATTAAATTGCAATCCCCAGCAGTCTAGGAATCTCACGTACAATGAGCCTTAAGCTCAATTTTACGCGAGCTTATGGAGCAAACATCGTTCGATTTCAAAAGGGGAAAACTGTTTCCCCTTTCCAGGAAAGTTCTGGAGTAATACACGTAGTCGCACTCAATTTATATATATATATATATATATATATATATATATATATATAT
>CAJFCO010000433.1:309629-325664 GCA_904066015.1 Synergus gifuensis
TAGGTTAGACCTTAAAATGGCAATAGTGTTGAGCCAGCTTAACAGACCTGTAAACCGGACTTGTTACATTTAGGCGTGGGGAGGCTATATAAAGTGCGTGGTATTATGAGGTATAACTATAAATAAGAATTAATTCTCTTCCGCTGCAATTCTTAAGCCCACCTGGTGCACAATGTCTGCTCGCTGCTTATAGATCGTAACTGCAGTTTCGCTATAGATCTAGTTAGACATAGACACCTGTATAGGTGTCCACATGTATATATAGCTCTTCATTTTCATCCTCAGTTTTCGATCTATTTATGCAGATGCCGGGTTCGAATCCTAATCGATTATTTATCACACATACACAAATCTCTTCCTTAATAGCTCTCAGATTAAATTATGAGCCTGCTGGTAATTATCTTACAGCGATAAATTACGACTGTACTTCTAGCTGTTTCCACCAATTTGGATTTGGGCATAAATTGATCATGATACATATGCACACATTATATGTGGTTTAAGTTCTGAACGTTCAAATGAACGAATTTTTGTATTGATTGTATTTTAAACTATAAACTGTTCTTAAACATTAATTTATTTGCATTAACATTTCATTTGTATAGAAGCATATGGAAGACATCATAAGTGTCTTCTATATTCTTCTAATTATTGTTAATGCAAATAAATTAATGTTTTAATACTGTTTATAGTTTAAAATACAATCAATATTCGTTGATATAACATCAACAATTCTTTCATTGGAACGTTCAAAACTGTTCAGTCATCACATTGCTGTAGTTATTTTCATTCTATCGCTTTTTGTGGGTATACTAATTTTAAAGCACTGAACAATTTGGTATAATCACTGAAAACTCATTGCAAGTCAAGAACACGAAAAGATAAAGTATCAAACTTCCGGCCCTGATTTCCCTACAAATGAATATTACAAAATGCAGAAACATATCCCTGTCAGTGGCATACTTCTGACCATAAACGTGTATTCGTGACTTTAATAGTTTCACATTTTCCTGCTTCTACGAAATGTCTTACTGAAACGGAAGTTTGCCAAATCGATATCGATACATTTTCTTTTATTTCGTAGACTTGTACTGCATGATAAATAAACGTGGGTGAAATAAATGTCGGCAATATTTTCAAATCATCCTATATCTTGCATTTTCTTCAAGTAACTGTAAAATATGACAATTTTCGTGAAAATGAAATTGGCGTTTATGAAATATTATCTTAGCTTGACTCTCTTAGGAAATAATAGTAGGTACTATAGAAACAGCATTAAGGGAGGATATCGTTGACGCGAACCAAGTTTCCATTGCGTCGATTGTCTTCCTGTTTCTCCCACCCTCTATCGTCGAGGTTTGCGTGAATATACATATATATCGGAATAAATGGGGAAACCTGTATTATACCTATTCCTAGCGAAATTGATACCACACTGGAACAATAGCATTAACCTCAAACGATTTGGTATGTATATTGTATACATTTCGCAGTAGAGCTTGAATCGTTTCACTATTGTGCCCTTTCTATCAATTTGCTTCTGTAAACGATCTTATAAAGAGAACGATTTTGAGAACTGATCATGTTTTTATCATGTACCGAAAGTTCTGAACGTTCAAATGAACGCATTTTTGTATTGATCGTATTTTAATCTATAAACATTGTTAAAACATTAATTCATCTGTATTAACATTAAGTTTGTATGGAAGAATATGGAAGACACTTATAATGTCTTCCATATTCTTTCATAAAAACTTAATGTTAATGCAAATTAATTAATGTTTTAACACTGTTTATAGTGTAAAATACAATCAATACAAAAATTCGTTCATTTGAACGTTCAGAACTTAACCATATGTATATAAAATCAACAATTCGTTCATTTGAACGTTCAAAACTGTTTTATTTTGCATCTTCTTTAAATCTCACAAAATCTTTTAAAGCTGAAACATTTGAAATTTTAAAAAACCATTTTCAAACTCATACAATCTTTTTAAATCCTCTCAAATTTTTGAACTAAATTGTGGAAAAGGCTTGAAAGAGAAAATAAATAAATAAATAAAGCTCGTTAGAAAGTGAAAAAAATTATGTACCAAAAGCTCTGAACGTTGAAATGAACGAATTTTTGTATTGATTGTATTTTAATCTATAAACATTGTTAAGACATTAATTCATCTGCATTAACATTAAGTTTGTATGGAAGAATATGGAAGACATTATAAGTGTCTTCCATATTCTTCCATAGAAAGTTAATGTTAATACAAATGAATTAATGTTTTAACACTGTTTATAGTTTAAAATACAATCAATATTCGTTGATATAAAATGTACCAAAAGTTCTGAACGTTCAAATGAACGAATTTTTGTATTGATTGTATTTTAAACTATAAACAGTGTTAAAACATTAATTTATTTGCATTAACATTTCATTTGTATACAAAAATATGGAAGACACTTATAATGTCTTCCATATTCTTCCATAAAAGCTTAATGTTAATGCAAATGAATTAATGTTTTAACACTGTTTATAGTGTAAAATACAATCAATACAAAAATTCTTTCATTTGAACGTTCAAAACTGTTTTATTTTGCATCTTCTTGAAATCCCACAAAATCCTTTAAAGCTGAAACATTTGAAATTTTAAATAACCATTTTCAAACTCATGCAATCTTTTTAAATCTTCTCAAATTTTTGAACTAAATTGTGGATAAGGCTTGAAAAATAAAATAAATAAATAAATAAAGCTCGTTAGAAAGTGAAACAAATATGTACCAAAAGTTCTGAACGTTCAAATGAACGAATTTTTGTATTGATTGTATTTTAAACTATAAACAGTGTTAAAACATTAATTTATTTGCATTAACATTTCAATTGTTCAGAAGAATATGGAAGACACTTATAATGTCTTCCATATTCTTCTATACAAACGTAATGTTAATGCAAATGAATTAATGTTTTAACACTGTTTATAGTTGATATAAAATCTACAATTCGTTCATTTGAACGTTCAAAACTTTTGTTACATTAGGTACTGAGATAAATGACTGTGATATACTTTTCCCTTAAAAATAACTTATATTAGAATCAGATATAGAAAAAATAACCCTTAGGTCTTTTTTCACTTAGGAAGAAACTATTGGGGTTCTTGAAAACATTGTGCGAAACGCTTGAACGATTTTCCACTCACACTCGTGTTCACATTCCAAACCGAAAGCTTCCTTGTGGTCCAGTCTCCTTGATCCTTCGAGAGCATCCCATTGTCCTGGTCTCCTGGTCTCTGAACCAAAAAAAAAAAAAGAAGAGTCGATAAGAGAAGTGAACAAGAGTGATAGAAAAGGGGTGGCAAAAGAAAGGGGAGAGGGAACAAGAGCACGTTCATATGTGTATATGTATAGTCTATAATGTGGGTGTATGAAACCTTTCTCTCCTTTTAGTTTTTTTTTTGTTTTCTCTTATATATCCTTCTTTCTTAAAAAAACTGCACTACTGAGCTGATATTAGAACACTTTTTCTATCACCCCTCGGCAACTTAATAAGGTTATTTCTCTCGAGTCGTTTCTGTCTTCGAATCGTTCGCGAATTTTTGCCCAAGGCTCCAAAATACAAAGAACTTATTTCCTCATCTCAGCAATCTTGAGAGTTGAGATCATCCAAAACTCTTCCATTTATGCTTCAAGGAAGGCTCCACTCGAAAAAGTTTCAACTATTCGTAAATTCAATACCTAAAACTGTTATACATTGTTTAGAGATTATGAAAGTTATAGAAATTTCCTTTATAGTTTTATGTGGCACCTCCCTTCTTAATTTGAACATGGTAGTTAAAAAATCTTATTAAAATCTTGGATAACTGTTTTGAAATTGCTGATCGAATATTTAATTTAAAAGCACCATTCTATCTTCTGCCAGAGAATTTTCCTTGCACTTAACAGAGGATTTCCTCGCTAATGAAAAAACATTCAGTGGCGATGTTTTTGACATTAGAGAGTCGACGATTCATCGATTTTACATAGTCACTAACGCAAGACGAATACCTTTTTCTCCCTTAAATTCTCATTCGATGGCTTTCAAACTTACATGTAAACACTCCCTATGTAGTGAGCGGCACCCGCAGAGTGTTACCCATAAATCATTTCAAACCTGCTTCGTAAAATAAACTTTTACTTTATATATACGTATAATTTATATATATGTGTGTATATTGTATATATATTGTGTCTATAAAGACATCTAACACGGAGCAATAAACCGTTGCGAAAGCTTTTCTCTTCACAAAGAGTGCAACTCAAGTTCCAGTCAAATTCAATAAGTTTATAGCTTTTTAAAATCTTTGTGGATAAATCAAATTGAGTAAACTTGAAATTTTAATTGATTTTTAAAAATATAACCCCAAGGATCTTGATACACATATATAAATATTTTGAAACTCATACATGTGGTTTAAGTTCTGAACACTCAAATGAACGAATTTTTGTATTGATTGTATTTTAAACTATAAACAGTGTTAAAACATTAATTCAAATGCATTAACATTAACTTTATATGGAAGAATATGGAAGACACTTATAATGTCTTCCATATTCTTCCATAGAAAGTTAATGTTAATGCAAATGAATTAATGTTTTAACAATGTTTATAGATTAAAATACAATCAATACAAAAATTCGTTCACTTGTACGTTCAGAACTTTTGGTACATGTTCATTTGAACGTTCAGAACTTAAACCACATTATTTCCCATTAAATTTATGTTCTCCGAAAATTTGCTCGATTTCCATTTTTCTCAACGAGGATCAGGTCGTAAAGATTTTTCAGAATTGGTTTCCAAAATTGCTAAAAATCCCATCGATTCAGTTTTATGTTCTCAACTTAAGATGAATATCTAATACATTTCTGTAGTTATTCGACTTTCGAAAATTGAAAGAATCGTTAAATTTCTGGAGAAAATGAGAAATCCGAATGTTTAAAAACAACTTTATTGGAAAAACCTTTAAGAGTTCATAAAACAGTTTCGCATCTTCTTAAGCTAGTAAAGTTAAAGTTTTTAGTTTACTCAAAATCGGATTTTAGGAAGAAAAAAAGGCAAACTGCGAATAAACAAGACTAAAAGTTGATCTGTTGGCGCAGAACAGAAAAAGCATTTTCCAGGCGAAGGTCACGAGTTCGTATTTATCTGTCGGAAATACGTCACGGTTTCTCAAGATATCTAGAGCCAGTTGTCAAAAGCAGAAACTCATCGCGAAGGAAGCGCTCCAGCGTGGATATAATAATAACGTCTCCTCAGGAGACCACCCAGTAATAACCAGAGTGGCGGCTGGAGATTGGGGGTTGGTGGTTGAGGGTTGACGGTTGAATTAGGGGGGTTGGTATGCCTGCCCCTTGACCTCCCCGTGGAACGTCGCGGCCCGTTGGAACGAGCAAACAGCCGCATATTGCTTCCGAAAACTACGAGACCCCCTTGCACGACGTAGAACCGTAGACCTTTTTAATAACGCCCTTCAGCCCTTATATCTTATGGGAACACTGAACCCGCCACTCCTCTTCCGTCTAGCGTGCATGAAAATTCTGATACATTACCTTCTGTTATTTTTTTTTTTATTTATTTACGGTCACTTTATAATTCCTCTTTAGCACTCATAATCTCATAAACGCCAAACAAAAATGTATGGGAAGTTCTGAACGTTCAAATGAACAAATTTTTGAATCGATTGTATTTTAATCTATAAACATTGTTAAAACATTAATTCATTTGCATTAACATTAACTTTCTATGGAAGAATATGGAAGACACTTATAATGTCTTCCATATTCTTCCATATAAACTTAATGTTAATGCAAATTAATTAATGTTTAAACAATGTTTATAGATTAAAATACAATCAGAACTTTTGGTACATGGGAAATATTAATAAGGAATATCATGTACATTAAAAATTTGAATGATCCAGCCCACGGAGATACAGTTCTTACACAAAAATAAGTTAGAGAATTAGACTGAAAGACTTGAATTCTTTGCTAATACTTGGGATTCCAGGATAGAACTGAAAGGAGTCCTAATTGATTGATGTGTCCGTGAAATGAAATTTCTTGGTGCCTTAGCATTTGCCCCTGAAGCAGAAAACCGATGTAACACTTTCTACCAAATTGACAGTGAGTACTTTGCCGCGAATGCAAATCTCATGGACCATTTGTCAATCCGCGTACCCCTGTCCAGTCAGTCAGGGGACGCTTTAATCGACAATCATTTACTCTCTGGCAGTGACTCTTCCCCTCACACTTTGCCTCTCTCTTTAACTCTTTTTTCTCTCTTTTTATCTCACTCTCTGTATCGCCCACATTCATCCCTCCCTTTCCTCCCTACCCACTCACACATAGTGAGCCAGTTTCTCCGGGGTAAAGCGGCTGTCACAGTAAAGCACCATCTGTTGATACCCTCCTCGTTCCGACCTCTGTCCACTGCAATCGGAGATTGATATTTGCGCCGATCTGCATATATCTGCTGACACAGCACATTTTTTTCATACTTTATTTCCACAATCCGAATTTCGACGGGTCCTGTACGAGTTTGGTGTACACGGACACCTGAAGCGAAAATTTTAAAGCTCTAGAGCCAAACGAAATCTAAGCGTAACAAAAAACATTAATTTTTGATTTGGTTGAAGTTTCAGACGTCTGGTATATGAAGATTTTCTTTTAGATTTATTGGAATAAAAAAATCAAAAAAAAAAAAACTTTCCAAAATTTCTAAAACCTAAATTTTGTTTTTATTCACTAGCAGAAATTTATCCGGCGTCGTTGTGTGGTTTAAGTTCTGAACGTTCAAATGAACGAATTTTTGTATTGATTGTATTTTAAACTATAAACTGTTCTTAAACATTAATTCATTTGCATTAACATTTCATTTGTATGTTGAAATGTTAATGCACATAAATTAATGTTTTAACACTGTTTATAGTTTAAAATACAATCAATACAAAAATTCGTTCATTTGAACGTTCAGAACTTTTGATACATTTTAATAACTGTTTTGAACTGTTTTAAAAATCCAAGAAAGTCTCTAAAATCAAATAAAATCTCTGGGAATTCTTTAAAAAAAATTGTTAATTCTTTAGAACTCTTTTTAAAATTCCTCTAACTTTTCTGAAACCCTGTAAAGTCTCACCAGGTTTTGTACTAGTAAATAAACATGTTTTGGAAACTGTTTTCGATATTCTTTATCCAGTAAAAGTAAAAAAATAAAATAACAAAATTCGTGAAACTAGACGTTAAAACGCCTGAAACTTCAGCCCAATCAATTTTTGCTATTTTAAAAAATTCAAAATCTGAACATGAGAAGAAATTTGTTGAATCCTAGATTTAAAATTGAAATATATATTCAATGCTTCAGAAATGACTTCTCAAGAAAATTTTGCTTTTCTCCTTTTATTTAGTTGAAAATTCATTCTTTTCTTTGTTAAAAAATAAACTTTTCCGTTAAAAATTCACTTTTCATTGAAAAATCATCTATTTTATCGAAAAGTACGTACCCTCGTTTTTTCCCATAGAAACAGTGACACTTAATCTTCCATTATGAAATAATTTTGCAAACATTTTTATCAGTGTAATTATTATTCAATATATTTGAAAGATCATTAGATTTAGAAAGCGGTGGCAACATAGGGGCTTCGAATTAATCGACATCAACTGAAATTGAAAAGCTCAAGCTTGAAAGTGACATTCACTGTATCACCGCACTATAGCGGTTTGATGTAGAAGCGCGGGGAATGAAATTGATTCAAGAGAATATATTTTTGTAAAAAAAATCGTTGGACACGCCGGCCGACATTTCCAATCAGGAGTTATAAAGCTCATTCATGAAAGCTCGATCGTGTTTATATCTGCCCATTAGTGCAGCACGCTGTGATATTCATTATCAAATATTTTAGCTCAAAAGAGAAGAAGTACACATGTTACACATTCTCCTGTCATCAACCGACAACTTCAAAATCTTTTCGATTAAACGCTTTTAACGATTCATTCCAAACCAAGTGGAAAAATGCGTTTATTTATTTTGTCTAGATTTATTTCCAAATTTTATTTCTATAAACATTGTTAAAACATTGATTCATTTGCATTAACATTAAGTTTGTATGGAAGAATATGGAAGACATTATAAGTGTCTTCCATATTCTTCCATACAAACTTAATGTTAATGCAAATGAATTAATGTTTTAACAATGTTTATAGATTAAAACACAATCAATACAAAAATTCGTTCATTTGAACATTCAGAACTTAAACTACATATTAACTGCAACACCTAATTCTCAAACACGATTAAAATTAGTAATCAAGGGAGTTCTTAAACAGATTCTGTGAAAAATCTACTGACTTTCTTTTGATCTTTACTTGCCACAAGTAATGACCAAAAACGGGAATTTTGAAGTGTTTGTTTGACATTCATGGCACTTACGTTTGACTTCACGAATTTTCATTTGAGTAGGCAGTCGTGGAAAAGTCGAGAGTTTTGTTGATCGAAGCTGAGAGGAATAAGAACTAGATTCCCTTTTAGTCCCAGAGAGCATATTGCGTGTTTAGCTGGATGCTCGTGTCGAAAGTTAAGTCTTTACATTTCAAATTTGTATCTACTCTCTGATTCTGGCTCAAGTTCAAATATTAACACGAGACTGGTATCAGAAACTTTTTCCGTAGATTGAAAGACTTTCAACAAAACGAATGTGGGAGTTGTGAAACGGGAAATATCGACATCAAATAGTAAAGATTGTTTGACGTGACTATTGCAGATTTTACGATTGTAGGTTTTACGGACTGACAGGTAAAGTCTGCAGTAGTAACATCCGAGTTGAGTGCGCCAGGAAAAGTCGCTCGAGAGGAGGACATAAATATGTTTGCTCAAAAGTTTTTGTACCATGCTACTTTTTACACAAAAAAGTTAACGTTCAAATGAACGAATCTTTGTATTGATTGTATTTGAAACTATAAACAGTGTTAAAACATTAATTCATTTGCATTAACATTAAGTTTTTATGGAAGAATATGGATTAATGTTAATTAAAATTAATGTTAATGAAAATTAATTAATGTTTTAACACTGTTTATACACTGAAAGAAATTTAATATCAAAACTTGCTATTTCAATATTCATAATTGAAAAAGACGATTACGATTTGGGGAAATCGTGTAAGTATACAAATTATTGTATATAAATAGTATATATATTGTAAATAATTGGTATATTCAATAGAAAAGATTGATATTTTATGTATTACGAACGAAGAATGATAAAAGTTGATAATGATATTATCTAATAATATAAAAGCATTTACAGAAATTACCAGCTTGAGTTACATATGTTAATAGAAATATTCTACAAATTAATATAGACGCTAACAAAAATTGTAAGCTTCAGTTGAGGAAATTGTAAGTCACGATATTAAAAAAACCGAATAGCCCCGATAATCTCCCGACGTCAGCCGAATTCGCCGACCGTAGCGCTCGCGATGTGAATCGAAGTTTCGGAGAACTTTTTGTTTCCTGCTAAGCACCAGAGTAAGCACCATGCCGTTTCTCACAAGTGCAAACATTTTCACCAATTACTATATAAGGAATCTTCAAACCTCTTCTATCAGCGCAATTTACTTGCGATTTGCGATGCGTATGTTTTATATTTATGTGTGCGCAATATGTATATAAGTTAAGGTTGAAGTTAGTATAAGTTACCTCTGCGAATTTATGTTATAATGTGTGCATTTATGTGTGTTATAATTTTGCAGTGTGAATTGACGGAAATTCACGACGGGTTACGAATTTATTCTTTCTCTTTTCGTGTTTTCGTCTATCTTATTCTTTTCGCATGACTTTAATCTATAAACAGTGTTAAAACATTAAGTTGCATTAACATTAATTTTGTATGGAATATGGGTGACACTTATAATTGTCTTCCATATTCTTCCTTAAAAACTTAATGTTAATACAAATGAATTAATGTTTTAACACTGTTTATAGTTTAAAATACAATCAATACAAAAATTCGTTCATTTGAACGTTCAGAACTCAAAGCACATCAAAAAAGATGTAGTTGTCACAGAAGACTTTTTTTTAACACTATAACTCTTTCACTAACTCTTTTTCATAAAAAAATTTGAAAAGTTTCGCAAAAATATTCAGGTATACCGCGGCTATAAATTTCTTCCTGGAATTTATGCACTTTTACTACTCGTTTGCTGTTTTTTTTTTAGTTTTGAACTCTTAGAACTTCGTTATTTATACCTGAAATGCGCAGGACTGTTATCCTGGTAAAATCTTTTACAAAATGCTTTCTGCTAAGTTCCAAAACAAACTTCAAAAATTGTTTACCTAAGGTGTAAATTGTACACTGTTAAAAAAAGTTTTAATTACTTTAGTTGAAGTTTTATTCAATTACCGCAGCTGAATGAATTTTTAATAAAATATAGTTGATTTTTCAACCAAATAATTGAATATTCAATCAAAAGTAGTTGAATTTTCAACAAAATAGTCGAATTTTCAATCAGAACACAGAAAAAACAAGGACTGAAAGTGTTTACAGTTTAAGTCAGTTTTTAGGCTGAATTTAAATTTAAGTCAGTTTTTAGTCTTGTTTTAAGACTAAGAAAACTTAAAACAAGACTAAAAACTGCCTTGAACTTAAATTCAGCCTAAAAACTGACTTAAACTGTAAACACTTTCAGTCCTCGTTTTTTCTGTGAAGTAATTGAATTTTCAACCAAATAGTTGAATTTTAAATCACAGTAAATGAAAAATGGTTGAATTTGCAATATATTTCTAACAGTATAGTTTCGTAAAGTAGTATAAAATATATCCATTTGTATTATGTTTTCATATGATTATATAATGATTTTGAGGTATTAATTTCTTATATTTTTTTTTCTTCTGCACGTGATTTTCTCGAATCTGGCACTGGCCCATGAATTCCGTTGGGTATACGTGTTATTCGGTATGATCTATCAAAACGATAATGCATGTCGCCCGTAGGCGTCTGCATATATAAATATAGAGTAAGCTAGAATAATCTTGCATATTTCGAATCGTCCTCTCCGATAAGAGAAAAAAAAGTGTGAATTGTTTAGAGAATCTTAAAAAGAAGGATAGAAAATGACTGAACAGTTTTGAACGTTCAAATGAACGAATTGTTGATTTTATATCAACGAATATTGATTATATTTTAAACTATAAACAGTGTTAAAACATTAATTCATTTGCATTAACATTAATTTTGTATGGAAGAATATGGAAGATATTATAAATGTCTTCCATATTCTTCCATACAAACTTAATGTTAATGCAAATGAATTAATGTTTAAACACTGTTTATAGTTTAAAATACAATCAATACAAGAATTCGTTCATTTGAACATTTAGAACTTAAATCACATGGATAGGAAATAATTCTCACGAAGCGCATTCAAATTATGGAAGTTGATGGAAATAGATGGATTAATATGAAGTGAGAGTGCTATTATGTCATTAGGTGAAATTACGAAGGCGTTGGTCCAATATTGCGACGGTGGAGTATCGATATTTAATTGGTAAATTACTGTTTAGTGACGAAGTTTGTTTCTGACCTAGTCTCTCTACATAAAAGCGGAAGATGTATTCGAAGCACATTCGTTTCGATAATTGACGGAATCGGAAGCTTAAGGAGGCTTGAAACAGCGAAGCGAACTCTTGAGCTTTCCATAGAACCTCTCATAGTCGAAAAATGAACTGGGGGATTTTCATGATATTGGTTCGCTCGTCAGCTGTAAAAAATTATCAGCCTTCAACTATAAAGCGCTGTTTGATAGACGATACTTCAGAATCTAAAAATATTCGTTTGAAAAAGTGAAAAACTGTTTTATATTGAAGTTTGAATTTGTAGTAGGCAATTATTTCCGATTTTTTTTGTCTAAACAGTCTATTTTAATATTTTCATTCGTTAAAAGTGTTTATTTTCTTTTTCTTTTCTTTCAGTGTTTTTTCGTCTAAAAAATTCGGGATTTTTATTTAATATAGTTCGCGACACATTTAGAGTATTCGCGATTCGCTCACCGGGAGAAATTGACGAGCTGAGTTTATGCAAGCAGTGCCAGATATCTTGGGGCGACAGAAAGATGTTCAAATTTTCAAATGCAGATGAAGAAACATAAGCGCACATATAAAACGTAGCACTTTTGTGGACTAGAGTTAAAAGAAATTTTCTATCTGCATAGGCGTAACCACTACTGTCCCTCTTCGATGCAATTTAATCCGCAATCTCCATAATGTCTATAAGATTCGAAGGCTCTAAAAGTCATGTATCTGGCTGGATGCACCGCAGCTCTTTTTAAATTGAAACATCGATAGTAGCGAATCAAGGCAAATTCTTGTATAGAGAAATCGTACTCCACGAGTCGCTCGGGGCAAACTCTTTTTCCAATACAGCATCAAACGGAAACACCTGGATCCATAAGACGCAAAAAGAGGTATAGGAGGGATTCGCCGGTGTACCAGCCGCGATGGCTTGGCCAGGGTGTTGCGAAACAAATGTTACGGGTTTCAGTTTCGGCGAGGTCGGAATTCTTACGGGTAAGAATTTGCTGCTCGCTCATAAAATGCAAACGGGGAGCAAGTTTAAGTTTAGACGGCCTCTCCATTCTCTCCTTTATTCACTAACACACAAACTTCTCTTACCGCATGCACGCAAACGAGCATTATAACTACATACAGCAGCAACATACTTACATATTTACACATTTGTGTAGACTTGTGCGCACAATTAACAATTAACCTGAAACAAACTGATGATACATTTTTAAGAAAACACACTTAGAAGTCATTAGATACTTATGGAAAAATACATATCCAATCGAGCGCACACATAGGCGTGTATCATATAGAATTACGCATATGCAGACTTTCCAACTTGTCGCTTTCTCCTCCAACCCCAACGTAGCTAGCTACGGCCGACAATAATGAAATCCATAAATCCGTAAGACCGTAGAGCTTGCTTGGTGGCCAAAGCTGAGACCACCTTCTCCATTCTTCTACTTTACCTACATGTATTCTACTCTTTCCAGACCTTACCGTCAGTTTCCGTCTCTAGCCAAAATCTTATTGCTACGGAAACATCTTTACGACTGTGTACAGTGTACACATGTACACGGCGAGTGCCAGACACAGGTAATAGGTATCGGGAGACCCTCCCTCGACTGACAGTTACGAGCCTGTCTTCAAGTTGGTGGTTTCGAGGGAGGAGTTGCTAAAATTAGAAATCAACTGTTTCGCAATCTTTTACGTGAGGTTCAACGTTGGACCCTGTAAACAGAACCCTAAATCAGCATTTTATCGTAATTCACACGCCCTTGCTACGGAGATAATGGTTCATTTTCTCTCGTATTATCGGAGATTCAATCAATGATTTGCTGGATTACTTTGCAGTATCTTCGCAAGCTAATATCAAATTAGGGACAAAGAAATTGGTTTTTTAAATTAAGTGGATCAATAATATTTTTTTTTATATATATTTTTCATGCCTCGATTAGGAGGGAATGAAAAATCTTGAAAGAATATTTTTTTTTGTTTTTAGCCATATTTGTATTTTCTATCTGCATAGGCGTAACCACTACTGTCCTTTTTCGATGCAATTTAATCCGTAATCTCCATAATGTCTATAATATTCGAAGGCTCTAAAAGTCATGTATCTAGCTGGATGCACCGCAGCTCTTTTTAAATTGTTGGTTAATAATTTTAATTTTGGTTTTAATTTGCTTAAATTTTTTATCACCTATTTCTCACTTATTTTTATTTAAAAAAATTAATGTTAAGGTTTAATTCGAACGATGCCGAAACGTGGCATCAGTTTGCTCGTGAATTAACGTTCTCCAGAAAGGAACCGCATAAATATCCTCCTTCGGAAACGGAAAATGGACCTCGTAACTCTAGAAATTTCGAGAAAGTTCCTCCGCGCTCGAAGGCTCCTAAGGTCCCGAAGTACGAGGCAATTTGTAAAGGGTGGTATGTGGTGCAAAGATATCCGTGTGATTCTCACACATATGTGTACCCATGCTAAGGACGGAAGGTCTGTAGAAGATAATGGAATGTATATTCGGGAACAAATACAATTTGAATGAATTAGCAGTAAACTGAAAATGGTCGATTGAGGCTTACCTGCAGACTCTTCCTTCTCCTCCTTACTTTTATCCTTCGACTCTCTCTTCTCATCTTCTTATAACTGAACAGTTTTGAACGTTCAAATGAACGAATTGTTGATTTTGTATCAACGAATATTGATTGTATTTTAAACTATAAACAGTGTTAAAACATTAATTCGTTTGCATTAACATTAAGTTTTTATGGAAGAATATGAAAGACATTATAAGTGTCTTCCATATTCTTCCATACAAATTTAATGTTAATACAAATGAATTAATGTTTTAACACTGTTTATAGTTTAAAATTACAATCAATACAAAAATTCGTTCATTTGAACGTTCAGAACTTAAACCACATATCTTCTTTTTCTCTACTCAAAACTTTTCTCTTCCCTTACCAATGTTTTGCCCCCTTATTTTTCTTTTCTATTTTTTTTTGTCCCTTCGTCCAGTCTGAACTGAACGATACTTCCCAAGTGATGGAGATCCGCCCGTGAATTTAGGGCAGGCGAATGAGAAACTACTCTTACGTGCTTAACATTCTCAGATTAGAGTGAACATGTGTATGTGGAGCACCTGTGCTAGAAAAATTTGCATCGCAAAATCTTGAAGTCTCTGGTTTCGCACATCTGCGGTGTTACGCTGCATTTCAGGGATTTGCACCTCCTCCTTTAACTAATTAACATGCAAATTGTATGGTATAAACGCTATATATCTAAGAAAATACGAGACATTATTTTCGTTGCATAATTTATCCAAATGAAATGTTAATTTACCATCTCTAAATGTATGTTTCTTTTTAGTGTTATTTGCGATTATTTTGTGTATGCATTCAAATGCAAGCTTAGAATGAAATCTTAAGAAAAGTATGTAAACACATGCATTAGTTCAAGCATTTAGTTTATTATAAACTTCAACATCTTTAATTACTAGATAATTTTACTTTCACAATACAGCATGACTTCAGCGAAGTTGCAAATTCAACTTCGTGTTCTGCAATCTATATAACAAATCAACAATTTTTTTGAAACCGCAGCTGAAAAATTACAAACAAGTAAAAATGTTACCGGTGAATATTTTTGTATAAGGAGTTTATACACTCTTGCTTATCTTATTAGTTTTATTTGTATTTTCGTTCCTCCTAATGTCAGCTCTGATATGACGGTGAAAACTCTTATTATTATTTTCCTACACCGTTAACGGATGTACGAAAAGTTCTGAACGTTCAAATGAACGAATTTTTGTAATGATTGTATTTTAAACTATAAACTGTTCTTAAAAATTGATTCATTTGCATTAACATTAAGTTTTTATGGAAGAATATGGAAGACATTATAAGTCCATATTCTTCCATACAAACTTAATGTTAATGCAAATGAATTAATGTTTAAGAACAGTTTATAGTTTAAAATACAATAAATACAAAAATTCGTTCATTTGAACGTTCAGAACTTAAACCACATGTTAACGGGCCTTCTTTACGTCACTCATTGAATTTTATTCCACTTGCATTCCAGCATTGAGTTTCTACCGTACCCTGTCCAATCTCTCGCAGGTGGAAATTGTAAGCTCGCTTTGCAGCAGAAATGAATTTATATCTATAGGCGGGTTCAGATGCACGTGTACCGATATTTAATAAAAGGGTAGCAAGAAAATTAGACTCACAAAGGGTTTTTGCAGCATTCGTGAAATGAAATTTTGTTAAAAAAGTGAGCAGAGCATGTTTTTTTAAACTCGATAGCTAAATAACGGAGAGATCAAGGAAAACTGTGGTGTAGAATTTCATTAATTTAACGCGGATAGGATGAACTTTTGATGAATTTTTATTTCAGTTATTTGGTTTAAGTTCTGAACGTTCAAATGAACGAATTTTTGTATTGATTGTATT